>JAYEVH010000566.1:600000-859087 GCA_036346255.1 Ampelocalamus luodianensis | reverse complement strand
GCTGGCCAATGACCGAATTGCTCAAGAAGGACAAGAAGTTCGTGTGGTCCTCGCTTGTGATGAGAGCTTTCAGAGCTCAAACAACATTGACTTCACCCTAGCCCTTACTCTTCCGATGTCCACAAGAGCTTGATATCTATTGCGATGCTTCTCGCCGTGGACTCTGTGTGTTCTTATGCAGAAGGCAAGGCAGTTGCCTATGCATCTAGGCAGTTGAGACCTCATGAGCTCAACTATCCCACCCATGATTTAGAGCTTGCTGCAGTGGTTCATGCACTCAAGATTTGGCGGCATTATCTGATCGGAAACCGCTGTGAGGTGTATTCGATCACAAGAGCTTGAAATATTTGTTCACCCAACAGATCCAACCTCAGCAGAGGAGATTGTTGGAATTGATCAAAGATTATGACATGGGTATTCGTGATCATCCCGGCAAAGCTAATGTGGTTGCCGATGCACTTAGCCGAAAGGTGTATTGCAATACTTTGATGATCCAAGAGCAAAGAACTTTGCACTTCTTGCGTATTTCAAATCTCAACCTGGTTTGGTTGAGCATGGTTCCTCATTGCTTTGGTTGTGCAACCAACCTTGGTGGATCGAATCAAGGCAAGCACAAAGAATCGATAACGGTGTGAGTAAAATTAAGCGTAACATAAAAATGGATCACCAAGTGTTTCACGTAAGATGAGCATGGTGTTGTGTGGTTTGGGCAATAGCCTTGTGGTCCCAAAGGTCCTGTTGCGGGATTTGATTCTTCGTGAGGCCCATGATTCGCCTCGCCCATCCATCCCGGGCCACCAAGATGTATCAAGATCTGCGTCAAAGATTTCGTGGACTCGCATGAAGCGCGAGATTGCCGTGTTCGTTGCCGATGCGACGTATGTTGTCGTGTCAAGGCCGAGCATCGGCGGCCAAAGAGTCTTCTTCACCCTTGCCCGTGCGTAGTGAAAGTGGGATTCCGTGGGCATGGATTTTATCACCGTTTGCCCCGCTCGCCCAAGGGCAATGACGCCATTTGGGTGGTCATTGACAGTGACTAAAGTGGCACATTTCTTCCCCGCCAAGACTCACTACGGTGGAACCTCTAGCCGAACTCTATGTATCAAGGATTGTGAGCTTGCATGGTGTGCCCAAGACGATTGTGTCATCGGGCAGGCTGCTTACCTTACGGTTTTGGCATAGTCCGCAGAGGCCATGGGGACTCGTCTTACCTTCAAAGACGGCCTATCATCCACGACAGATGGTCAAATGGAGCGCCAATCAGTGCTTGAAGATATCCTCCGCGCTTGTGTTCTTTCCTATGGGAAGATTTGGGAGAAGTGCCTACCGCTTGCCGAAGTTCTCCTACAACAACAACTTCGCACTAGTCTCGTGATGGCACTATTTGAGGCTTTGTATGGGAGACGATGTAGAACCCCATTGAACTGGTCCGAAAGCGGGAAAGACGCTTCTTCACCTAATCAATTAATGAGGCCGAAAGTCAAGTGCGCTTGATTCGTGAGCACTTCGCGCGTAGCTTCACCTGCATAAAAGAGCTATGCGCATCGACGTCGTCGTGAGCTGAGTTTCACCAATGACTTTGTGTATCTCAAAGTCTCACCTTTGAAGGGACATCGCCGCTTTGGTGTCAAAGGCAAACCGCTCCTCGATATGTCGGCCAGACGCATCGCCAAGAAAGTGGAACTGCATACAAGTTAGAGTTGCCGGCTACACTCGAAGGAGTGCATGATGTTTTCCATGTGTCGCAATTGAAGAAGTGCCTCCGTGTTCCATTGAGAAACGCCATTGAAAATATCGATGTGCGTGAGGATCTGGCCCTATCGTGAGCGCTCGTTCAGATCCTCAAGATGCCGAACGCAGAACGAGGAACCGTGTGATCAAGTTCCTTAAAGTTTAGTGGTTGAACCACTCCGAGGATGAAGCCACTTGGGAGCGGAAGATCGTCTCCGTGCGCACTACCCGCCCTTCTTCTCCCGAATCGTAATCTCGGGCGAGATTCCTGTAAGGGGGAGATTTGTATGACCCTAAGTTAGGGTTTGTATTTCAAATGTAAAATTTTGAGGAGAAATAAAAACTTTTGATGTCTCATGAAGTCATTTGGAAGTTTTCCAAATTTTCCTTAAACAATTTCCAATTCTAAGATTTAATTCTTGTGAATGGAAATTGTTGTCAACAAATTCTTAGCCTTAAAACTTGTGATCATCCTCTGAAAATATTTTTCCTGTCACCTTGACCATCTCAGCTACCTCCATGAAAATTTTCACAATTTTTAGATTTTGTTTGCTATTTCAAATGGCCAAGTCAAACCAGTTTGGAAATCTGGTCAAACCCCTGGACAGCAGCTTGTGAATTTTATTGGGAGAAATCTATTGCATGCAAATTCCTGGAAAAATTACACAAGGTTTTCCTCTTTCCCATGAAGCTCCCATAAAAATTTCAGAATTTTTGGAGCTCTGGAGCTACCTCTAAAAATTCTCCAAACCTTCTCGCCTTTTAATTCAAATGCGGAATCACCGCTTGTTGGGCTCGGACCCGACTACGCTCGAAGTCGACATGCGCCGCTTGGTTCAGCTGCACCGCCTAGCTGCACCGCGCGAGCCCGATCATCCTCGACCGTCCAATGCAAATCGTGTGGCTCGTGCGCCTGAAACAATCGGACCGTCCTATTGCACTAGTGGATCTCGACCGTCCATTCTAGATCAAACGGTCGGCATCTTTCCGATCGAGTCGAACCGCTTAGTTGAACCGCACTGCACTCGACTCGCGCGCTTCACCACCGCGCCGGCGTGTGGGTCCCTCTTGTCGGTTCTTCCTCGCCGACTCGCGCCTCACCGGAGCTCACATGGCGCCAGCGCATGCGTGCCACGTGCACTTCGCCGGCGCCACTCGGACGCCGTGTGCGCTTCCAGAGGATCGCTTGGAGTCCATCTTCCTCCTAGGGTCATCCATTCTTCCTCGCGTTCATTCTCGTGCCTTCTCCGCCCATTTCTTAGTTTCGACCGGAGAAGAAGGTGGGGGTAGCGCCACCACCTCACTGCCGCTCGTGCTTCCGCAACCCCGCCTCCGACTTCCGTGTTCAACGCCGCCTCCATTTTCCCAAGCCCGGATCATTGGCGTGCTCTGGGTCGCCGGGGCGACTTCTTCGTCTCCAACTCCGGTTGCCGCGCCCCGCGAGCTCGTTTGTGTTCGGTGAGTCTCTTACCTCAACGCTCGATCCCTTAGGATCGCATCGATCCACCAATCTAATGGTGGCTTCATTTTCATCTTTGGTGCATCGTTGAGGACGTCGACCGATTCTTCTCCGAAGCTAGGTGTTTCGCCGTGGTGATTCCGGCTGTCTCGGACCTCCTTCGTCGTCATCTTCTTGTGCTTATTGTTCCTGGGATCAAGGCGGAGCTGAGGCGCACCTTTCGGAGTCTTCTAGAAGCCTCGTAGCGCCCTCGCCGTGGGAGCCGCACCTTCTTCTCCCTCCGCTTCGCCGCCACCACCGTCGACATCCTCGAGGTCGCGTCGCCGCCATCGAAGTTCGCGAGGTCTTAGCGAACTCGAAGGTATAACCCACTCGCGAGGCCCTTGGTTCGCTAGATCCGTTGTGCCGCGCGCCATCCTCGTGAACGTCGATGAGCACGCCGGCGACATTAGGTATAAACTCCGTCATTAGTTTAACCCGCTTTTTCTGTGCTTATGACATGTGGACCCTCTCCGGTTTTAGTGTGTTTAGAAACTTTAATCCAGCCGTTTAAATCTTCTCGAGTCCATGACAGTGGGCCCCTCTCGGCGGTGTCGAACCCGAACGAAGGATCCCAAATTCTCGTGTTCATACACTAGTCCAGGATTTCTAGTGTACACGTTAAACAAAAAGTGATAGCACAATCATATCACGAGTTTATTGATAATAATTCAAAGTTTATTACAAAGAGCTCGCGCCAAAAGAAAAGAAATAACACGATGGAAGAGTAGTAGGCCACACGACTTGCCACGAGCAATCGTGCAGGCGCACTTATTCGTCAAGATCCTCACCGTCGGAAAACGTCTTCTCTGAATAAGATTTATTCAGCAAGAGTGAGCACTACTACCGTGCTCGCAAGTCACACCAATATAGAAATTTTAATGCATGCATAAGGTAAACAAAGGTAATGGCAGGTTGTTTGCATAAACAAGATTTTCAGATTATATTGCTAATACTTTTGTAAGGCCAATTTTAATAATTCGAATAAAGATTGTGACAAAACTGACAACGAATATTGGATGACCTCCACTAGTTGATTATTGAAGGATATCCTCCTAACACTTGGCTAACCACCCAATTTTTACCATAGGACTATCCATCCTAAAACATCTGTTGAACACATTTTATAAACCAAAAACAATTCTAACTTAGAGTGGCTTTGCTAGCATGTCCATGACCATGACGCGCTATTCGAATAGTTTTACACTCTGCGAGAGGTTATACTGACTTTACCCACACGAGATAAAATGCTTTTAATGTCGGCCAAAGCACGCCCAAGGCGTGTGACTAAGCAATTATCATGAGGTCATTACAAGCAAAGTGTCCTCACGTATTCATGCCCGCTAAGGTTTCGCTACCTTTGGACTATCCATCCTCCGGAAGCCCCTCTTGCGCGGTGGGACTAATGTCCACCAACGCCCACACATACAACATAGCACAAATAACACTAAGACACTACAGATTATTTAGCCAAATCCTGCCCATACAGACATGTGGTGGTACGGTAGGCGTAGCAAAATACGCTCAAGACCGGTCCTTAATCGACTCAAGCGACTTCCAATTTAAAACCACGGGTCGTAATCCTAACTGTGATTAGACCTGCATGAACCTCGCACCCACCATCCATCCATCTCGCCAAGTCCAAACCCATTTCATTTTATTTAGAGTAAAAACCTATTTATAAACCTTTCGTGATAAAACAATACCACAGGAACACATTTTAAATTAAATTGTAAAGGTTTGACTAAATTCTCCCAAATTTTTAAATATTATCTAAGCAAAACTAAGCATTTGACCAATTTTATCTAAGGTGTCAAGGTAATCAGGTTTGATAGTCAAATTGGCCATACCAAGGAATTTGGAACAACTATATACATAATCAGGTTATTCAGATATCTTTATAAACATAAGCATGCAATAGTAAATTGTAAATAGTAAATAAATACTTTAAAACAATAGGAACAATATGATCAATAGTGTAACTTGCCTTCGTTGAAGTCTTGGAACTCTAAATCGTTTAAGGATCTAACTCTCCGTAGTCGCCGAAGTCTATACGTGAAAATACGACAAATTCAACTCAAATTCAAATAAAATCAAAACTCAAATCAAACTAACTCCAAATTAAAATATTTTGCTTTAGTTAGCTAGATTATGATTTTAGACAAATTTTGCAATTTGAACCACTCAATTTGGAGTTCAAATGCAAAAGATATGAATTTTAGAAGTTTAATACAAAATGCTGAATTTAATTGAATTCTCCAATTATTTTTCTAAAGAAAATTCTATTTATTGCGCAATCTTGACGCCACGATGAATTTCCGGAATTAAAAGAAATGAATTAATTTTTCGACATGTGGACCCCATCGGTCGCTGACTCAACTCTCATGAACCAAGTCCACGGACTTTCGGCTTTGAGGAGGGGTGGGCGTGGTCGAGGTGGCCACCACGTGGCGACCACGCAGCTTTGGCGCCGAGGTGGCGCCGATGTGGCTCCACAGATGGCGTACACGTGGCGGCCACGTGGGCCGAGGCGATGGTGCTCGGTGGGTGCTCTCGCCGGCGTTCTACGCCGCGGCGAGCTAAATGGACGGCGCAAATTGAAGAGGACACATTGCGAACACACCGTTACCAAATGGCGGCGAGCGTGATCGGAAGGTCGTCGGCGACGAGTTTGGCGCGGCGTCGCGGTCGTCGGCGAAGTAGAGGTTCCCGGTCCTCCGGCCGGCGGGGTGCGGCGGCGCACGACGCGGCGATGACGATGGTGCCGACGGCGGGACGAAGAGCTATGGCGGCGCGGAACGAGAAGAACCGAGGCGCCGCCGGCGGGATCTTCTGAATTAGAGCGCTACGGGCAGAGAAGGGTACCGGGTAGAGGCGTGTTAAGGTAAGGGAGGCGCTCCCGTGGTGCCCTTTTATAGGGTACGAGCGTGGTTGAAACGGCGGCGACGCGAAGGTCATGCGGCGGTGGTAATGATGGTGTTCTGGCGATCGTGGGCACGAGAGAAGGGAAAACGATCGGAAGTGGGGCGGCGTGATGAGTGGTCTTCAATGCGCACGATGGCGAGGTAGTGTGGAAGAGAAATGGGCGAGCCGGGCTCGGTGGTGAGCTTTAATGGCGGCGTTACTTGTGCGGCCAGTGCAGAGAAGACGACGCGAGAGCGATGACAGGAGCCGTGCGATTTTACTCGGACGGTTGCGATTAGATTGGTGAAGCGGTAAGTTCACAATGGCGCGGCCGCTGGATTTTAATCCAACGGTCGCGATAGAACGAGTGGACGTGCGAGTGAACAGTTAAGTGACCCGATGCACGAGGGTCGTTGGATGTAGATCCGACGGTCACGGTGGTTTGGATGTTCGAGTCGTCCAATGCCTCATTGAATTCGCCGCTGGATTTAGATCCAACGGTAGTAGCACCGGCGCGACGAGAGTAGGAGAGAGGAGAGATCGACAGTGGGTCTGCCGCCGGTGAGAAGGAGGCGTGCGGTTGGAGTGGCCACATGAAAATGGAAGTGGGTGGGTTGAGTTTCGCCCGACAATCGCTTTTGGAGATTTCTTTCGATTTGATTTAATTAAATGCTGATAATTCATTTAGGCTTTAGAATATAGCAAATAAATTCCAAAATTATGAGGAAATTCACAAACTCTGAGCATTTAGGATTTAAGAAAAATATTTCAGCTATTATCGATAATAGATTTTGCACATAATTTTGTTTTAGCTTTAATTTGGTTAAGAAAAGCTTTAAAAAATTCCACAAAATCCAATAAAATAATTAAACTTTATTTTCAATCGAAATTGAAATTTGGGCTGTTACAAACTATTTCTTAAAGGGAATCTCGACCAGAGATTCAGACTTGGTTAACAAAAGATCGTGGTAGTTGGCCTTGAGTTCTTCTTCATTCTCCCATGTGGCTTCGCGGATGGTGACTCCACCGCACCTTGTACGATCCGATTATTCTCGCTCGGTAACACGTTCTGCGACATCTATAATTTTAATCGGTCGCTCACGTAGTGAGATCTTCTTGAAGGTCAAAGCTTTCCGTAAAGGTATGGTCTTCCGGTTCTTGCAGCATTTCTTTAATTGCGACACGTGGAAGGCGTTATGTCTCACGACAGGCTTCCGCGCTCTAGGCGATAAGCTACTTCTCCACGTTTGCCAAGATCTTGTATGGCCCAATATACAGGTGCGAAGTTTACCTTTTGTCCAAATCTCTTCACACCTCTCGAGTGGGGTTACTCGAGATAGACAACATCTCCTACCTCAAAACTTAATTCCTCTACTGTTATCGGCATAACTCTTTGTCGGGATTGGGTGCTGTGACGCTCTGAATAGTTTTCACTTTACTCTCAGCTTCTTTGATCAACTCAGGTCCAAGGAGCTGACGCTCTCCTACCTCATCCCAAAGAAGCGGGGTTCGACATTTCCTGCCATACAGAGCTTCAAATGGAGCCATCTGCAAACTGGCTTGATAGCTATTATTGTATGAGAACTCTGCATATGGCAGATCCTTATCCCAACCTTTTCCGAATTCTAAGGCACAGGCTCGAAGCATATCTTCAAGAACTTGATTGGTGCGTTCAGTCTGACCATCGGTCTGAGGATGATACGCCGTGCTAAAATTGAGTCTGGTTCCCAAGGCTTCATGCATACTTTTCCAAAACCGAGAGGTAAATTGGGAACCTCATGCGACACAATCTTTTTGGGTACTCGTGTAGGCGCACGATCCCGCCATGTACAATTACGCTGGTTTACTACTCGTAGGTGGTCTTGACAGAATAAAGTGAGCGACTTTAGTTAACCGGTCAATTACTACCTGGATGGAGTCATATCCCGATTGGGTCCCGGAAGTCCAGTTGATGAAATCCATACCAACTTCTTCCCACTTCCACTGGGAATTGGTAATGGTTGCAATGCACGTCGGTCTTTGGTGTTGTGCCTGACTCTTTGACAAACGCCACAACGAGCAACGAAATCTGCAATTTCACGCTTCATGCCGACTCCACCAATATCTTTCTTTAGATCCCGTACATTTTGGTGCTGCGCCAGATGAATGGAGTATGGCGACTCATGAGCTTCTTTCGCACTGAGTCTTTTATCTCCTGCTGGTTAGGCACACGATGCGGTCTCCAAACCACACCGTCCCTTGCTCATCTTCGAGAAACCCGGGCTTTGCCTCTTCTCGATTTTTCTTGATTTCTTGGATATCTTCATCTTCCAACCGCTTTGTTCTAATCGATCCTGAAGAGTTGGTTGAACTTCTAAAGCGCTTATACGACCTTGGTTGACAATCTCCGTTTCGGTGCTTCTCTTCATACGACTCTGGTGATTTTGTTGCACCATGATGGTGTTGCAATATGCTTTTTCTCGCCAAGGCATCGGCTACCACATTGGCCTTGCCTGATGATAATGAATTCGAGATCATAATCCTTTATTAGTTCCAACCATCTTCTTTGTCTGAGATTGAGCTCGATCTGCGTGAATATGTACTTCAAACTTTTATGGTCCGTGAAAATCTCACAATTACCAATGAGATAATGCCGCGATTTTCAGCGTGCACAATTGCCGCTAACTCCGGATCATGAGTCGGTAATTCCTTCGTGTGGCCTCAACCGCCGGGATGCATAAGCTACAACTTTGCCTTCCCGCATCAATACACATCCGAGGCCTTGACGGGATCGTCACAAAGATCTCAAAATCCTGCGGATGTCCGGTAAAATTAACACCGGTGCTGAGACTAGCCTCTTTTTCAGTTCTTGGAAACTTTCTTCACAGGCGCTTGACCATTCAAACTTCTTTTCTTTCTTCAGAAGTTGAGTCATGGGTTTGGCAAGTTTAGAGAAACCCTCGATAAACCGGACGATAATAGCTGCGCCAATCCCGAAAACTTCTCACCTCGGTGGTCGATTTGGGTTGTTTCACCCATTCTCGCTTCAACCTTGGCGGGGTCTACTGCAATTCCTCCTGCGGATACAATATGTCCAAGGAATGCAACTTGTCTTAGCCAGAATTCACTCTTGCTGAATTTGGCATAGAGTTGGTGCTCCCTGAGCTTGTCTAGGATCATCCGGAGATGCTCTTCATGTTCTTTTTCGTTCTTCGAGTAGATGAGAATGTCGTCAATAAAGACGACTACGAATTTATCCAGGAATTCCATGAACACCTTGTTCATCATATTCATGAAATAGGCGGGGCGTTGGTCAATCCAAATGACATTCTCGTGAACTCATATAGTCCATATCCGTGGTGAAGGCGGTTTTGAATATCTTCCTGGTCTAATCTTTAATTGGTGATAACCGGATCTCGACGATCTTTGAGAAAATACTTGCTCCTTTAACCGATCAAACAAATCATCAATTACGGGCAATGGATATTGGTTCTTGATTGTTACTTCTATGAGTGATCAATCGCGCACATTCTCATGCTATTGTCTTTCTTCTTGACAAATAGTACCGGGCTCCCATGGTGAGGAACTGGGTCGAATGTACGCTTTTTCTCGTAGTTCTTCAATATGTTTCTTCAATTCTGCTAACTCGTTGGCTGGCATTCTATAGGGTCGCTTTGAGATCGGAGCTGTCCCGGGGACTAGATCAATTAGGAACATGATGTCCCTATCCGGTGGCATACCGGGTAGATCATCTGAAAGACGCCGGGATACTCTCGCCACGGTATATCTTCAAGTTTCACTTCCTTCAATCGGTAAGTATGGAACTTCTTAGGTTCGAGTCTCGTGTTTGAATTCAATGAGACACACCTTGTTCATTAGTGAGGTGATGGATCTATTGGCACAGTCTATTTGACCGTGATTTTTGGCTAGCCAGTCCATTCCAAGTATTACATCCAAACCTTGGGAGTGTAAAACTATCAGATCTGCTAGAAAAGTTACTCCGGATATCTCGAGAGTGAGATTAGGGCATAGAGAATTGGTTCTCATTTCTGAGCCCGGGGAATGAATTATCATGGGAGTAGCTAAAGAGGATATAGGTAACCCATATTTTCCCACAAACTTATATGACACAAAAGAGTGTGAAGCTCCGTAATCAAATAGGATGGATCTTGATGCTGAATTAACGAGGAACGCGTCTGAGAACAACATCCGTGCCGCCTGAGCTTCTCGGCGGTGACATGGTTCACCCGTCCCTTGGTGAACCGGTTTCTTTGTCCGATATACATTGCAGAGCTTGAACTCCCGAGGTTGGCCTTGTTGGAGCCAAACCTTGTTGTTTCTTTGGACATTTATTGGCATAATGCCCTGTCTCGTTGCAGTGGAAGCACGTGACTCCAGAAGCTGAGGAGGTAGAGCTTCACGAAACCGCCCCTAATGAAGTGCCACGGAAGTTGGAGGGTTGGGCCGCGTGGCGGTGCCGAGTACGAGGCGTGGAAGATTGAAACTTCCCACGCTGCTGCAGCGCGTGTGGTGATGCGAGGTTTGGGCGGACCTCTGCGTTAAACCTCTGGCGGCCATCCTCCGCTTGCGGTTCTCCATTCTGCGTGTTTAGCCTCTGCTCGATTGCTTTATCCACCAACTGCGGAAGTCGCGTGAAATTCGAGAAATAAGTTGGGCGAGAGATATCGTCATTCAATCCATCCGAGAACCTTTCCCGCTCGTCCTCATCTCTCGCTCGTCGGTACCGGGCGTAGCGGGCAAGTTGGTTAAAGCGGTGAAGATACTCATTCACCGTACGGTTGCCTTGTCGGAGCGCGTGGAACTCCTTCTTCTTGAGCGTCATCATCCCCGCCGGGATATGTGCATGACGAAAAGCTCGCACGAAGTCGGCCCATGTGATGGACTGAGCATCATTGTGTGCGATGCAGTAGTTGTCCCACCATTCTGATGCGGGGCCATTCAGTTGGTGAGAGGCAACAGACCCTCTCGGTCGAACAACGACTAATGTCGATTTCTTTCCAATAGCCCGCGATCGTCGGCGTCCATTAGTTCAAGACTCTTTGAGAATGTCGGCGGCATCCTCATAAACTTCGGACATAGTCGCCTTTGGTTATGCGAGGTAGAGCCGAGGCTGCCGCTGCAGTAGCGCCCGAGTGTTCGAACATTCGGTGGTCGGGCAAGAAGGTCAATCGATGGGTCCGATTCGCCATCATCTGGCGCCGATCGGTCCTCTGCCGTGGTGGCGGCGGCGGCGCGAACGTGGTTATCTGGTGATCCGCCTGATCGTTTCCTTGTCCGTTGGCACTGCTGCTGGCATTGCCGTTTCTACGGGTGGTCACCATCTGCGAAATCCTCCAATGATTTAGAAGAGATAGCAAGGAATTCTATGGGGATAAATCTAAAATAGCCCAAGAACGAAAAAGCACGCAAACAAAGAATCAACTTTTCAAAATGGTTTCTTTATTCATTTATTTTATTAATATATTATGGCTATCACATGAGTAGTTGATAGCTCATAATACGTAGCTAATGTACGGATGAGAAAAAAAAATAAACATCTATGGGGTGGATGGGGTGTATTCGGGGGAATTGCTGGTACTGCCTTGGCCTGATTTGTAAATAGCGCCTCCTCTTCGATCGCCTTGATCTCGCCTCAGTATACTCTAGACTATCACGAGTGGTACGCAAGTCGCCCAAGGCGTTTCCATAGGCGTAGTCCAAAGCCTTTGTCGAGTCCACCAGTGCGTCAACTCGGGGAATCTTCCTCCTCGGTGGTGCGGAAGACACCGCCAAGTCTCGTTGGAAGATGCATCGGAAATAGTGAAACCGGTGCCGTTGAGGTGGCGATCGTAAGTATGGCGAGTCGATTTAACCGCTTTCTCATTGCATCTGAATGCCATCGAAGGTGTCGCGTTGGATCGGGCGTGGAAGGTATGGAAGGCGGTGTTTGGCGGCAGTCGGAGTAGATTAGTACTTCCACTCTCCGAGACGTCGTTCTCCCAACTTGTACGGTAGCCCCAAGCGTTGGCCTATTCTTGTAGTCCAAGTGCCGCATCACTTCCTGAGAAGTTCAAATGTCCGCAATGATTCCGTGGGAGATAGCGTCCGTGCTTGACCATCTAAAATTTTGAGGAATAGACAAGTCAAGAATCGTTTTTAAAGAGAAGGGTTGAGAGATGACTCGGATAGACTCAAAATAGTTTTTAATTTTTGCAAATGAGTCCTTAGGACATTTGTGGGGCCACGACCTACTGATCGATATGGCTCGATACCACTTTTGTCGAACCCGGAGCGAAGGATCCCAAATTCTGCGTGTTCATACACTAGTCCAGATTTCTAGTGTACATAGTTAAACAAAAGTGATAGCACAATCATATCACGAGTTTATTGATAATAATTCAAAGTTTATTACAAAGGGCTGCGCCAAAAGAAAAGAAATAACACAATGGAAGAGTAGTAGAAGTAGTAGGCTACACGACTTGCCACGTGCAATCGTGCAGGGCGCACCTATTCGTCAAGATCCTCACCGTCGGGAAAACGTCTTCTCTGAATAAGATTTATTCAAGAAGAGTGAGCACTACTACCGTGCTCGCAAGTCACACCCAATATAGAAATTTTAATGCATGCATAAGGTAAACAAAGGTAATGGCAGTGGTTGTTTTGCATAAATGACATTTTCAGATTATATTGCTAATACTTTTGTAAGGCCAATTTTAATAATTGAATAAAGATTGTGACAAACCGACAACGAATATTGGATGACCTCCACTAGTTGATTATTGAAGGATATCCTCCTAACACTTGGCTAACCACCCAATTTTTACCATAGGACTATCCATCCTAAAACATCTGTTGAACACATTTTATAAACCAAAAACAATTCTAACTTAGAGTGGCTTTGCTAGCATGTCCATGACCGCGGACGCGGCTATTCGAATAGTTTTACACTCTGCAGAGGTTGTACAGCTTTACCCACACGAGATAAAATGCTTTTAATGTCGGCCAAAGCACGCTTCGAAGGCGTGTGACTAAGCAATTATCATGAGGGCTGTTACAAAGCAGTGTCCTACTTTATTCATGCCCGCTAAGGTTTCGCTACCTTTGGACTATCCATCCTCCAGAAGCCCCCTCTTGCGCCAGGTGGGACTAATGTCTGACCAACGCCCACACATACAACATAGCACAAATAACACTAAGACACTACAGATTATTTAGCCAAATCCTGCCCATACAGACATGTGGTGGTACGGTAAGGCGTAGCAAAATACGCCCAAGACCGGTCCTTAACCGACTCGCGACTTCCAATTTAAAACCCCGGGTCGTAAGCCTCAACCAGATTAGACCTGCATGAACTGCACTCACCATCCATCCATCTCGCCAAGTCCAAACACATTTCATTTTATTTAGAGTAAAAACCTATTTATAAACCTTTCGTGATAAAACAATACCACAGGAACACATTTTATATTAAATTGTAAAGGTTTGACTAAATTCTCCCAAATTTTTAAATATTATCTAAGCAAGACTAAGCATTTGACCAATTTTATCTAAGGTGTCAAGGTAATCAGGTTTGATAGTCAAATTGGCCATACCAAGGAATTTGGAACAACTATATACATAATCAGGTTATTCAGATATCTTTATAAACATAAGCATGCAATAGTAAATTGTAAATAGTAAATAAATACTTTAAAACAATAGGAACAATATGATCAATAGTGTAACTTGCCTTCGTTGAAGTCTTGGAACTCTAAATCGTCGGAAGGATCTAACTCTCCTGAGTCGTCAAGTCTATACGTGAAAATACGACAAATTCAACTCAAATTCAAATAAAATCAAAACTCAAATCAAACTAACTCCAAATTAAAATATTTTGCTTTAGTTAGCTAGATTATGATTTTAGACAAATTTTGCAATTTGAACCACTCAATTTGGAGTTCAAATGCAAAAGATATGAATTTTAGAAGTTTAATACAAAATCTGGAATTTAATTGAATTCTCTGAATTATTTTTCTAAAGAAAATTCTATTTATTGCGCAATCTTGACGCCAATGATGAATTTCGGGAATTAAAAGAAATGAATTAATTTTTCTGACATGTGGACCCCACTGGTCAGTGACTCGGCTCTCATGAACCAAGTCCACGGACTTTCGGCTTTGAGGGAGGGGTGGACGTGGCTGAGGTGGCCACCACGTGGGCAGCCACGCGGCTTTGGCGCCGAGGTGGCGCTGATGTGGCTCCACGGTGGCGTACGTGGCGGCCACGTAGGCCCGAGGCCGGTGGTGCTCCGGTGGGTGCTCTCGCCGGCGTTCTACGCCGCGGCGAGCTAAATGGACGTGCGCAAATTGAAGAGGGGACAATTGCGAACACACTGGTTACCAAAATGGCGGCGAGCGTGATCGGAAGGTCGCGGCGACGAGTTTGGCGGCGGCGCGCGTCGCCGACGGCAGAGGTTCCCGGGTCCTCCGCCGGCGAAGTGGGTGGCGCAGCGCTTCGCACGACGCAGCGATGACGCGATGGTGCCGATGGCGGGGGCGAAGGAGCTATGGCGGCGCGAAGCGAGAAGAACCGAGCGCCGCCGGCGGGATCTTCGAATTAGAGCGCTACGGGCAAAGAGAAGGTACCGGTGGTAGTGGCGTGTTAAGGTAAGGGAGGCGCCCGTGGTGCCCTTTATAGGGTACGGCGTGGTTGAAACGGCGACGCGAAGGTCATGCGCGGTGGTAATGATGGTGTTCGCGATCGTGGGCACGAGAAGAAGGAAACGCCGGCGGGGCGTGATGAGTGGTCTTCAATGCGCACGATGGCGAGGTAGTGTGGAAGAGAAATGGGCGAGCCGAGCTCGGTGGTGAGCTTTAATGGCGGCGGTTTCTTGTGCGGTTGTGCGGAGAAGACGACGCGAGACGATGAC
This sequence comes from Ampelocalamus luodianensis, assembly GCA_036346255.1. Taxonomy (NCBI): domain Eukaryota; kingdom Viridiplantae; phylum Streptophyta; class Magnoliopsida; order Poales; family Poaceae; genus Ampelocalamus; species Ampelocalamus luodianensis. The sequence goes on along the minus strand of JAYEVH010000566.1, from coordinate 844,067 downwards.
GAGGGCCGTGCGATTTTACTCGGACGGTTGCGATTAGATTGGTGAAGCGGTAAGTTGACAAGTGGCGCGGCCACCGGATTTTAATCCAACGGCCGCGATAGAACGAGTGGACGTGCGAGTGAACGATTAAGTGGCCCGATGCAGAGGGTCGCTGGATGTAGATCGGACGGTCACCGTGGTTTGGATGTTCGAGTCGTCCAATGCCTCATTGACTCGCCGCTGGATTTAGATCCAACGGTGGTAGCGACCAAGCGCGCGAGAGTAGGAGAGGAGAGATCGACAGTGGGTCTGCGCCGGTGAGAAGGAGGCAACATGTTGGAGTGGGCTGGCACATGAGAAATGGAAGTGGGTGGGTTGAGTTTCGCGGACACACTGCTTTTGGAGATTTCTTCGATTTACGATTTAATTAAATGTTGATAATTCATTTAGGCTTTAGAATATAGCAAATAAATTCCAAAAATTATGAGGAAATTCATGTAAACTCTTTGGAGCATTTAGGATTTAAGAAAAATATTTCCAGCTATTATCGATAATAGATTTTGCACATAATTTTGTTTTAGCTTTAATTTGGTTAAGGAAAAGCTTTAAAAAAAATTCCACAAAAATCCAATAAAATAATTAAACTTTATTTTCAACTGGAAATTGAAATTTGGGCTGTTACAGCCGGTTAAGTTGTTGCGTAAAATAAGCGTAATGCGTTTTCTTTTAATAGCAGGCGTAGTTCTCTTTACGTTTTATTTAGATTTGCGCTTTGATGTCAAGAAGGCGTATTCTTAAATATCGCCTTCGCGTCATTGCCGCGCCGTCGGTTAAGTTTGACTGTCGACATCGCCGCCCGGTCCTTTGTCGATGCTTACGCTCGCTGTTTGCCGGTAGAAAAAGTATTTTAAGTATTTTGATATTCCGAAATGTATTTCGGTTACACTGATAATTCAAATAAACTTAGAAAATTCATAACTAATTCAATTTTTATTCAAATCTAGTGAAACCAATTTTGTAAATTTTCATTTTTAGTGTACTATTTATCAAAATAAGTTTTAGATATGTCTATGTTCAGAAATTTTGATAAATATTTAAATGATGCTTTTATGTATTGTTGAACTTAGAAAATTCTTAGAAAATTCTTCATAACTCCAAAAAAATATTGTCTCTGTTTCTAAAATTTTGTTAAATCATGTTCTAGCTGCTGTGTGATTTTTTTTGTGCTCATGAGTTGGTATTGAATTTTTGAGTTTTGTCGGTGTTATTGGTTCTTATTTGTTGCTTTTGCTCGATCGATAGATTGCGGCCAGATGCAGTATTATCGAGAGTGATCCTCTGCAACAGGTTGAGCATCCTGAGCAACAAGAACAGAAAAGCGGTTTGATCATGTTAATCCCAGTATTTTAAAGTCTAATATTTTGTTTCAACTGTATGTATGCATCGCTTAATTTGTGTTAAATTGGTTAGTTAATCCTTTAGATGCATCATCTGTAGGTAAATGATTATCCTCTACTACCTGAGCCTAGATTATTTGCTGTGATTCGAGATCGTTGGATGATCTCTTCTCACTTAGTAGATACGATTTCAACTGCTTAGACATGCTTAGTATCGGTAGAAATGGGCGATTATCGACTTAGTCGGTAACCTTGATCACACAAAATTTACTATAACTTTATGTTTCAGCATTTCTACTATGTTTAATTGTGAAAACTAAAAATGAAAATAAAATGATTTAGACTTGGGCACAACGGTATGTTGGTGTGATCTGTTGGGTGTGACTGGAATGGTGCCCGAGTCAACAAGGACCGAACATCTTGTTACATTAAACCAAGCATTTCAGCGTACTAACCACACTAGAGTATATGGGACCTCTCTTGACCTAGTACTTTGGCGTGTATTGGCTCGGTCGCAGGAGGTCGCGGGAGGATGGTGTTGGGAGCATGGTAGTTGTCCAAAAGCTTTACCCGCAAAGGTAGTTGTCTTTTGGCTTTACCATGTAAGCGTATGGATTTCTATCCATACGAGCGCTTGTAGTTAATACACAATATTGGAAAAAGTCTCGTAGGACTTAGTTGTGTGATACCTTGGAAGTGTGCTTTGACTTAAAGCGATGCGAAGTGTGGAGTGCAGTGGTACACCTGCAGGTTAAAACTATTCGAATAGCCTCGTCCTAGGTTATGGACACGCTTGGCAAGGTCTTCCAAGAGTTAGACTACAACATTTAAATTAAAACTGGTTGGGTGGTACGAATCTGGGATTCGTGCTATTGTTGGGGTGACTATTGGGATAGTCACTTCTAGGTTGCTTATCTTTACTCTTTTGTTATTATTACATTTACTGTTATTTCAACATTAAAAATGAATTGCAAACTTGCCTTCAAACTGTATTACTCTATTGCAAATAAATTTGGCTTTGTGCAAATGAAACATATGGACTCCACCAAATAAGCCTGCATGTAGCATATGAACAGGTCTGCTAGTTCACACGTCAGTCTTGCGAGTACAAAAATATTTTTTTGTACTCAGTTGCTTTGCTTAATGTTTTTGTTGCAGAGGAAGAAGGTGAGCCCCAAGGCCTCACTTCGTGAGTTGTCTTCCGCCGTGTTCGACGACTAGGCTTGGCGGTCCGGTCAGATGCCTTGTGGGTTGAAGGCACGCTGATTGGCTTTGTTTATAGCCATCTTATGGCACTTTTGCTTCCGCTGTCTATCTTCTGTTATTCTTGTATCTTTTGGCCGGTCGGCCATTGTCTGTAATAACTCTACTGTTGTTATTTTCTGCTTTGTAGTGTGACGTTTGAACTCTATGTTTAGAATGGAGTTGATGCATAATTTTGTGGCGAGGTGTGTATACTGCATTCTGGGAAGTATACGTATCTCGAGGCTCGGTTTATTTGAATTGTGATGCTAGGGCCAGGTGGTTGGTTAAGCATTACAAGCCAAATAAATTGGGGTCCTCACAGTTTTCAGCACCTCAACCTTGATTCGAAACAGCTTGGAAAACAAGGTGGAAATTACCTAAAGAAGGGTTAGACACTTAGCTTAACTCATATCACTTCTGACCCTTTTATCCACAACTTTTAGTTGATTTAACCTCTCATTTTCAGCACTCTTTACTAATTAAGCACTAGCTGTCCAGAAGTTCTTGCTTGCTGCCCAGATTCCTCTTTCAAGCTTCTGGCCGAATTCTTCATCTCTGGGAGTTCCTCATCTTCACCAATGGACAGCCCCACTTCAAGTTAAAGCTCTCATGGTTTTCTCAAAACCAATTTAATCGATTAACAACTATGCTTTTGAAAGAAGATGAGAGGAAAATCAGTCTTTTAAATCCAATTCAGAAGAAGGTGAGACAAGCAAGCTAAGATAGATAATAAGTAAAATCTGAGAACTTACTCAAGATTTTCATGACACATTTGATATTTAGAAAGTAAGTTTCCAAAATACACCAGGGACGACCAAGCTAGGGGTTTCTACGGTCAGTATGGCTCTGATACCAACTCTGTGAGACCCCGGTTTATTAAGCTTGTAAAACTTAACCCTCCTCTGGTTCTAGTATCACAAACAGAATAACCCGTGCCTCGATGGACATGTGCTTCCCAGAAATTGCAGCACACATTCATCATACAAAATCATGCATCATTTCCATACAATCATAAGATAACAAGTCTACCAAAAGACATACATAATACTTAAGTTATTACAGAATAGCCGATGGCCAAAAGACAAGTATTAAGAAGTAACAGCGGAAGCAAAAGTTGCCATAAGATGGCTTAAATCAAAAGACGACCGGTTAGCCACATACACCACAGGGCAACCGACCGGGCCACACACACTGCCACAGCACAACTCACAAAAGTGAGGCCCTTCGGGCTCACCTTCTTCCTCTGCACACAATAAGCAATGCAGGTGAGTACAAAAATATACTCGCAAGACTTACGGGTAACAAGCCTATACATAGGTACATGAAAGCTGTATCAAAGGAAGGTTGGTTATATGGTTATTTGGACGCACAAAGTAACTTTTTTTTGCAATAATGTAATAGATTGAAAGCAATTTAACAAATCAGTTTTTAAGTATTGAAATAACAGCGAGTAACAATAGTTATCAAGTAATCACCTAGAAGTGACTAACCCATTAGCCACCACACATAGCATGAATCCCTGATTCATACCACCCATCAAGTTTTAATTTAAATGTTGTAGTCTAGTTCTCACGGGGCGTTTCCGAGCGTGTCCATAACCTAGGACGAGGCTATTCGAATAGTTCAAAACCTGCAGGTGTACCAATGTACCACACTTGGACCGCCTTTAAGCCACATGATTTAGCACACTTCCTTTGGTATGCCGGCACGGCTAAGCCCTACGAGACATTTCCAATATTGTGAATCAACTACGAGTCGCTCGTATGGATAGAAACCCATACGCTTACATTGTAAAACCAAAAAGACAACTACCCCTCGGGGTAAAGCTCTTTGGACAACTATAATGCTCCCACACATAACCATCTCATTTTACCACAACGCAACACACAGACACCCTCCTGCGACTCGTAGCCAACAAACGCCAAAGTACTAAGTCAAGAGAGGTCCCATACCCTCTAGTGTGGTTAGCACGCAAGAATGCTCACAATGGTGGCGCAAGTAACTCGGTCTTTAACTGACTAGGGCACCATTCCAGATCACACCATCTTACCATTGTGCCCAAGTCCAAATTGTTTTATTTTCAGTTTTAGTTTTGCAATTTGAACATAGCACAAAGCTGAAATATGGAGATCATAATAAGTTTGTGTGATCAAGGTTATCGACAAGTCGATAACCGCCCATTTCTACTGATAGCTAAGCATGGCTAAGCAACAAGTTCGTAAACTACTAAGTGACAAGGATTCATCCAACGAACCGAAAATCACAGCAAGATAAACCTAGGCTCAGTAGTAGAGGATTAACATTTGCCTACTGATAATGCATCTACTAGGTGAACTATCAACAATAGTTAAAACAACATAGCAATGCATACGTAGAATTTGCAAACAATATATTAGAACTTGAAAATAGTAGGAGCAACATGATCAAATGATGCTACATCCGCTGCCTTCTTTGATCACGAGGATCGATGGTCGTGGCTCGATTCAATATTAAGATTATCCTCGGAACCTAACGCAAAAGGCGATAAAACCAATAAGAACGAAGAACACAAAATAAACTCCAACAACAAAAGACATTCAAATCTAATGAAATTTATACAGCAGCTAAGGAATGATTTTAGACAATTTTAGGAACAAGAATCATGCAACATGGATTTAGAATGCAAAAGTTATAGCCAAAATATACTCTCTCAGCCTATTAATTCACTAAATTAATTACTGGTACTGTTCATGGCAAAAATTTCTAGAATGATCTAAATCCTAAAATTTTTATGACAGGTAGATTATGACATCCTAATGACAGCAAAGTTGAGTTTACTAAATTTGAAGTTGTAATGATTTACTTATGATTTTTCTAAGTTGTGAATCTAATGCAAGCCATCTTACAGAAACATAACTATGCTCAAAACCTATTTTAGATTAAAGCATACTAACAGAGGAATTTAACTAAATTGATTTTGCACAAATTGGAATTATACAGAAAAAGATATGCATTTTACAAGTTTAAATCTATTTCTGGAATATTCAAAATGACAGAAATCAAGTTACTTTAGTTACACCATTTTCTGCTACTGAAATATGCCTAAGTGCATTTTTATATCAAACTTTAGTGACAAAATAATTTATTACAGTTGAAAACACTTAAAAAGGAGTTAACAAGAATTAGTTATGAGTTTTTAAAGTATTAATACAATTTTCAGTTGATAAATAAAGACTTACAGAAATAAAGATAAACGTAACAGAAACAAATTGACGTGGATGCTCGTGGGACGTTGATGCGAAATCAAACGGGCCACATGCACGGAAAACAGCGCACGCGCGCGACTCCTAAAAGGAACCCACTGTTGGATCAAGATCCAACGGCCTACGAGAAAGGAAACATTCGGACGGTGCGGTTGCCTTGGCCATCCTCAGCCGCAGATCTGAAGATGGACGGCACAGGGCGCACCACCCTTCGGAGAGTCCGAATGTACTCGCGATCTCAGCCGCAGATCGCGAGATGGACGATCCAGAATGATTTGGGAACTGGACGGTCCGAATGCGCTCCAAATCTGGGCCGTTGATCGCAAGATCGACGGTCCACAATCAACAAAGTTCTACGCACGGGGCTTAAGTGCGCGAGTAGGATTTTAATGAGGGCCCACAAGTCAGAGAGACAGAGGGTCAATTAGGACAGCGATTTAATTACCAAAGACCAATAATTAGTGATGATTAGTAATTAAACGGGTCCTAACGATCTTGCACTGAGGTGGGTTTGAGAGATGGGGGCCCACCTGGCAGTGACACAAACTGTCAGCTAAGACACATTAATTGCTAACCAATGATTAGCAATTAATGACCCCAGATTTTGTCTTAACGACCCCGGACTGTGGTTTGAGGCCTAAGGGCCCACCAGACAGTGACACAACGAACCAGGTTGGGACACATTAATTAACCCAATGATTAACAATGATTAAATCATTAATGGTGTCCTAATGACAACCGAAAACAGGCGATCACGCCCGACAAAACCCGAGCGGGAACTACGGCTTGTCGCCGGCGACTTCGGCCACGGCGGCTCGATCTAAGGACTAAAATGGGTTCGCAATAGGCTTGCGGACCCATAGGTGGTGACCTCACCGGCGGTGGTGGCCTAGAACGCCGGCGAGCCGGGAAACAAAGATGGAGACTTTTACTGCTAAATGCGAAAATAGCAAAATGCTCCGCTGCAGTCCAGAGAAGCGAGTGCCACGGCCTCAAGGGACTAATAAGAAGCTACCTTGACCGAGAAGAGCTTCTAAGATGACCGGAGCAGCTTGACAGAGAAAGACTTTGTCGGAGCTGAAGAAGATGATGAGAGAACGATCACGTGAGCAACATGAAAACCACTAGGTGGTCATAATAGCTACAACATAGCCCATAGAAACTTCATGAGCAATTAATTGAGAAAAAGAGCACTCACCGGAGCTGAGGAAGGAAAGGGGCAAATTCGGCCGAATATGAACAAACTCCAAATTTGTCAACTCATGTGAATGAAACCCAAAATTAACTGAGGGGAAATGATTAAGACATTACAGAGTGGAAAAGGGTACAAAAATATTTGAAGAAGAACCACTGGAGCTTCATGATCCACGATGGAGCTCCACGGGTCAACAATGGTGTTTTTGATGTGTTAAGCTCCAAAATGAATAAGGAGCTTAGGATGGTGTAACGCAACACCAGGAAGGGTTTTGGAAACTTATAAAGCTTGGAAAAACTAGGGTTTGGCAAAAGGAGCCTCTCGGATGCTAAAAGCTTAGGGTACAAAACGTGGACCGAAAAGAAGTAGTGATGGGGATGTAGGAGTAGGGCATGGTGAGGCCGAACACCTGCGCCCACGATTTGCCGAAAAAAGAAGCGTTGACAAGGAACAAGATTTGACAGCGCCATGCCCCTCTTCTGTTCATGCACGGTAGGAGGTTGAAGACGACCAGAGAAAAGCTCGGGCGATTTGAGCCCTACAATTTTGATCAGGCGGCAAATATTGCGCCACGCCTCTAAGGTTTAATTCAAAAGAGGAGAACGCGATCCCTAGGATTAGAAATGAACAACTCAGATTGAACGAACCAATCGGAGGTTCGACACAACAGAGGGAATCGTGAGCCCTAAGATCAAGAATGGACAGCCACGATTGTATAAGCCCTCCGGAAGGTCCGAATGTTCTCAGACGATCAGGATGGTTGGATCGAGATCCAACGGTTCAAATGGAATAGCGCATTCGCACGGTCCGAATGCCTCCACGAACACGGCCGCGCGATTAAGATCCAACGGCTGAGATTGGATGCGCGTTTTTAAGCGGACCGGGTGCAGTTAGTTGACTGGACCAAGTCAAGTGGCTTGAGCCCGAGTCTGACTCGAACCCAACGCACAGTGAAAACAGGTTTGGGTTTTAAATTGAGCTGGGATTTTGAGGATTTATTTGAGATAGCAAAACAACTCCAAAAATTATGAAATTTTTACTGGAGCTTGCTAACTCAGACACTAACCTTGTGTAAAATTTTCATAGGTTTTTATGTAGTGCATTATTCTCCAAAAATTTATGCAAGGCTCTGGTTTAATGTTTGACTGAAAGTCAAACAGGTTTGACTGCCTTCTAAAAATATTCAAACAATTTCTAAAATTGTTAAATTTTGCAGAGGGGTCACACACCATCCCAGGAACTTAGGAAAAAATGTTTCCAAAGGATGGTCAGAAGATTTGACAAGAATGTTTGTGAAAGACAAGGTTTGGATCAAAAGACTTGTGACTTTGCATTTCCATAACTCTTGTACAGGATTTGTTTGGAACATACAGGAAATATATGATGTAAGAAGAAGTTTTAATTTCTACTCATTTTCTTACATTTGAAACACAAGCCCAAAATTGGGATGTTATAGTTACATTCGGACTGTTTGAACTCAACATCAAGATCTGACCGTTCAAAAGAGATCACACGGTCCACAACAGTGTGAACGTTCGGACCTCCGAACGTCCGCTAAAGATCAAGCCGTTTATTAAAGATCCGACGGCTTAAAATAATCTAAGAAGAAAAACGCGCGGTGCGGATGAGTGAGGCTTACACGCGGGCCCCGTGTGTTAGTGAGGGTGTGAGAGAGAGGGCGCGCGGGAGGACTGGGCCAAAATGGGCCACACGCAAAGGAAAACGGGCCGAGCTAGGGTTTAGGCCCATGGGAGTTTTGGGATTTTTAAATGTGTTGGCAATTAAAATAATCGAGTTAAATCAAAATATCTTTTAGAAAATATTAAAATAAATCCAAAAATTATGGAAAAATTCACAGAAATTCTGTTATTTATTTGGACATAATAAAATTATTTACAACTTAAAGTTGGCTTTTAATTTTGTAAATAAATTATTTTGGCTTTTAAAATATTTAGTAAAAAGCTTTTGAAATTCAAGAAAATTCCATAAATTAATTTAAATTTTCTTTTTCAACTTTAAATCCAATAAAATACCAGGAAACTCAATAAATTTTATTTTTGACTTTTAAATTTCAGAAATTCAAGAAAAGCAATTAAACTCTCTCACAAAATCCAACAAAGTAATAACTTTATTATCTTTATTTTGGTAACAGAACTTTGGGATGTTACAATAAATGTAATACCCGATTATTCGATATCGAATGTTTGTAAGATTAGAGAGGAAATAAGTTAAAATTCAGAATTTTAGGAGAAGTATGGGCATAACCCATATTCGAGAAGAGGAGCCGACCATAGTGGCCCAAGACCCATGAGTGGGCGCACCCATTAGAAGGCAAGGGAGGAGGGGACCAAACCTAGCCCCATTTGCTACAGTAGCCGCCGTGCTACAGTAGCCCCGTGCTACAGATGGCGGTGTGCTACAGTGCCTCGCTTGCTTGCTGCTCCTCCTCTCCCGGCGCCATCTTTCCTGCTGCTTGTGGCCGACCGTGGGAAGAAGAAGAAGAGGAAGGAAGAGAGGATTGAAGGAGAATTTCTTCGTGGGATTTGATCAGCGATCTCGATGGTTCTACAAGGGTAATGATCGATTTCCTCGCTGTTTAGGTTGTTTCAGATGCGAATTCGATTAGTTTGATTGGATTGAATTGCTGCCGTTAGAATTTCAGTTCTGTCCTGAATGTTGCGTGGCCTGTTTCGTGATCTTAGAGGCCGAATTTGGGTTGTCCATCTCCTAGAGTTTTGTAGATATTGATCTTAGCTTTCGGTGGCCGCCAAGAACACTGAATTCCGACTTTCGAGTCAAAAGTTATGATAGATTTACTATCTGCTGTCCAGAATCCTGACGAGAATTAGCAGACTCTGTATAGGTTGATTTATGGCCTAGTTAGAAGGTGATTCAGATGTCTTGCCCATAACAAATTTTGAAGGTGATATCACTAGCTTTCAGGATTGATAAAGAACACTTCATTTGGAGTTATAGATCAAAAGTTATGCACTTTTCTTTGTGACTGTCCAGATTGTATGTCAGTCTGTCCAGTTTGTATGTCGGGCTTCTATCTTTAATTTTGACCCGTGTGCCACTTTTTGTTAAAGACAATATATGAATGTCGTACCAACTAGGTTATTGTAGATAATTTCTTAACCTTTTCAGATTGTTAAAGAACGTCCAATTTGGAGTTGTACAACAAAAGTTATGGATATTTTAATTTAGCCGATATTTCTGTCTATTAATTCAGTCAACAGATTTGAGCCGTGGGCCAAATTTTATTAGAGGCAAAATCTGAACTTTTTCCCAACCAGAGTATTGTAGATATGTCAGTTAAGAATCCATGGAAATTGGTCTCACCTCATTCCGAGTTCCAGACCAATAGATATGTCAATTACCGTGCTGCTGTCCAGAATTAAGTTATGTCGAAATTGTTGATTTCATTTTAAGTTTTGTATTAATGACTAGAGTCATCGGGAAGCGATGTTTAGCATCGATTAGTAGTGTTGGGTATATTATGTCCTTATTGAAATTATTTTACTTGTTTAGGAGGTGAAGCCTCGGGTTTAGGAGTATCACCCTTGCCGACTAACGCGTCGCATCGTGGAAGGCAAGTACATTGCCACCCTTAATGATTGTGATTGATGAATGTTTATATGGTCATGCCGTGATTTGGTATGATACGAGAGAAGATGGATTGTCTATGTTCTTTCATATGTGTTGAATCCATGTTTTGTTATCATGTCTTTCAATATTCGTATTTCATTCTATGCATTCATTATGCATGTTTCATCCACGAAAGTGGATTGCAAGTCCCACCATTCCAATGTGGGCGTGTTGGACATTGTCATGTCCGCCCACGGAGTGGATTTGAAAGACCCATTAATTCCGAATGGGCATGTAAGACCCATTAACTCCAAGATGGGCAATGTTGGACACCGTATGAAACGTTCTTCATACGGAAGTGGATCCCGCATTTTTGTTAAGATGCGCGCTGAGTGAACACCGACGGTGTTTCACCGCTATACCGTATATGCATGTATGCGTCCATTCCTTTGATTTTGAGCATTCATATCATGTTTTCATTTGTAATCGGTTGTGATGTGATCGAACCGATGATGAGTTTGTCTTATTCATATTGAATGATTATCTTATTGATAATCGTACTTGCCGAGTCATGGACTCACTCTTGCGTTGTTTGTTTATTTTAGGTAACCCCGATGTTGGCTCTTGGGAGGAGTAGACACGCACTACTTGTTCACAACATCAAATTCATGTTCAAGTCTAAATTTTAGTTCCATATTTCATTCGTTAACGATGAATGTAACAATTAAATTATAATTGGAGAAGGAAGGATACCTTCTCCACGGATGTTGATTTATTATCTGCGTGTGAACCTTCTTTATTGATGTTCGTATTAAATAACTTAGAAGGTGAAGGAAGGATACCTTCACCATGTCCTGCTTATCTTAATCTTGTCTTTAGTTGATATACTTGTTTCAAGTTCTTCCGCATTATGGTTGTATGCTAGATGTTTTAGGTGACATCTTGGCTTCCGGATAGCCGTGGTGTTACGATTGGTATCGAGCGGGCTTTAGGTCCGTGGTTAATAGAAGAACATTAAAATGACACACTTGTACGTGGGTGGGGTTGGGAATCTATTGCTTCCGCATTTCTATTGTTATGTTTCATTCGTTGAGCAATTGTTGAGTTGCTTTTGTATTATCTTTCTTGTTGTTAATCTATGATCTACTATGATATTCATTATCTATGAACTAATACTTTGATTGTCGTGAGATGATCCTGCATATTCATAATTGAGTATTTTGGTGAAGCGTGTTGTTAACGGATGATAAGAAGTGGAGGTCGTGGTTGTTACTCAGGATTCACGAGTTACACCACTCGTTCGCGATGCGTGGTTAGAGGAGTAGTTACCCCAGTATCATCGTTTCGGTACTAAGTATGAGTTACTTTAGAAAGTTGTTCTCTTCTTTCATTTCGAATTTGGCAATTCTTGTCCTATGGTGGTTGATGAATTTCTCCGGGTTTGTGGTCCATGATAGTTATGGTTTTCCATAGATCCTCTTGGTTCTCTCAAACAATTATTGCTTTTCGACTGTTGAGTTGCTTTTACTACTTATGATCGTTGTCAATTGGCAAGATTGATGTTTTCTTGGTTGCTCCTTCTTTCTCATTGAAAAAGAATGACTCATTTACTCATTTGATAACTTGATTAGTGAAGAGTTTTCAGCTGTAAGTTCGGTTGCTTGGGAAAGCTTTGGCTTTATGTGTTTCTTTGGATTACTTGAAGCGTTGAGTTTGAAGTCTCTCTTTTGCTTTGTAGTAAGGTGTTAGAATCCTTTTGTGATGTCTTGCCATGCTTAAATTGAGAATTTATGATTAAGCGAATAAATTGTTATGATATGAGTTACCAAGTTGGGTTATTAGCATAGTGCAAATCAATTACTCTTAACTACCATCCATGGAAGTGAAACGATTAATTTGATATGTCCTTGTATTTGATTCATGGTGTATGTTAAATAAAGACTGTCAATATCTATTCGAACCTATAGATCTTACATAAGAGCTAGATTTATCTATTTCTAGTATGCTAAAATTGTTGAAACTTGTATAAAGTACCGGATGGGTGTCTTTGGTGTATCGACTCATGAAACCTTGTTTATAGGAAATTATGTTAGTGAATCTTTAATCATGTTTTGAAATGATTTCGAACAAAGGTGAAATGTGAATCTATGTTTATAAATGGTTATGTGATTGCAAATAGAATTAGTACCGTATGTATACGCAGTGGTTAGTACAATCATCATTTGTTAATGAGCTATTGAAGAAAGTGTTGAGCAACACCAACAATTGAGTAGATGAATTTCGTAAGTAGTCTTTGTTAGCGTGCCTTGTGATATTGTTATTGCTTAGCATAAACTTGTTATGATAAATTTGTTTCAACCTTGTGGTTTGTGTTCCCTTTGGGAAGTTTTAGGATGGAGTAATAAAGTTTGATGATTCTTGGTACTATGTATGTTGTCGATGTTATTAAATAGTCAAAAATGTGATAATGAGGTTAATTCTCGTAGTAATTTGATCACCCATGGTGATATTTCCTAAATGATCAAATTTGAAATTTGTATTCATGATCTTTTGGGGTTCAGCTTTATGTGGTAAATGAAGTTTATCGAGTAACGATATGTTACAATGTTGCAATGGTTCTTGATGATGCAAGTGTTTGATTTTGAATACTTATTTGTTCTTATCTGTTAAGGTTCGATATTCTCTTCTTGTGAGGCTTATGCGTTCAACCGTGGACTCCACTTATGTTCTCGTGAGTTCATTGCTTAATTGGTTTCTTCTCTTGGTCCCATGTTCAAGGCAGTGGTGGATGAGTTTTCTAGTTGGTGAAAATCGTTTTCATTTGTCTCTTCTTTCGAGAAAGAATCAACTCATTCTTTTCACGTGGGTCTTTTGAAGTGTTTTCTAATTGTTGTTGTGAAATTGATGTTAATACCCATAGTAATTTGATCGCCCTTGGTGATATCGTTCGATGTGAATATTTCAAGTTTAGCTTTTGTGATATTTTCTTTGAGCTCTTAAATCATCACAGTAACTGAAATTATTTTAAATAAATTAAGGTATTGGATTGTCTGTTGCTTCTTAAGAGATTTGTGTGGTTTAACTCTAAAGGCTCTTTGGTTTGAGTTGGCAACGCGAGGTTGCAACCAAAGAAGTTATGTTGGTTCCTTTAAGAGGAGAATAATCTACTTGCTTTTCGCGAAATCTGTAATTGGAAATGTTTCGAGTTTGGTGGTGAGATTATTTGGATCTCATGTTTCTTGTGTAGTTGAACTTACGAATAAATATAACGTATGGAAGAATTTTTATTGGTTCTTAATTAGTCCTTGTGGTTTGGACTAAAGACCTTATCTTGTTCTTTGTGGCAAAGTGATGTTAGTCAAAGAATTAATTACTGATGTTAAAGGAGAGAGTGCATTATGAATATTTGAGAATTTAGTCAAGTTTTGTAACTTGTGGTTATTTGAATTGTTCATAAACTTTTTGCTCTTTTCACTCAAGAGTTGTCGAGTTTCAATCGCAATGTCATTCTTCTTGTTGGTGGTTATTTGCTATTCCCTTTTCGAGGGATGCGTGCACTCCACTGTGAACTCAATTTTCGTTTTCCCGCATCTTCGTTGCAGTTATTTCTTTTGGTCTCGTGCTCACCGTGAATGTAACATTTTCTGTGTTGTGAAATTTGTTCTTGTTCGCCTCTTTCTTTTGAGAAAGGATCAACCGCTTTGTGTTTGAAAGTTTTACAACTCGTAAGTTGTTGTTTGTTTGGTGGTGGTTAAGTGATTGTAGGGGTGAGTTTTTGCTACCCGACTATTGGAGTAGTAATAGAAGATGAGTTGGTTTTGACCGAATCTCTTGGAGGAAGTTGATTCGGATGGAATGTTTGGTTTCGAGGTAAAATCGTATATTGTTCGACTAAGTAGGACCTATGGTATAGTGTAGTTCCGAACCTTGGTTCATGTTGAAATGTTGGGGATTATCAAATGTATGGAAATCGTAATCAATTTTATACAAGAACACTATTGAAAGTATCGCGATGTGGTATGAGTGATTCTGATGATGTCAATGAGTGAGTATATCGAATTGTGGGGATCATAGAGATTTAATCCGATGATTTCACTATTTGTTATAAGAGGAATTCGTTGTAGAGGTCTCGGAGGTTAAATTTGGGCTTTCCGTTTTCATACTAAACTTTTGGTCACCCAAAGATTGGTGTGTAGAGGAGATAGAAAACTGAGTACTCGAGTAGTGGAATGATTGTCGATAGAACCCTTTTGTTGTAGTTCATGAGCGGGTGTCTTGAAAATTCGATGTGATATTCTTGAAAGTTGGAGGTGATGAGATTGCATGGGTTTTGAGGGCTTTGGTGCCTTCTATCAAATTAATGTCATCGGTTGAAGGAGTGGTCCAGAGTGTTCATGGAATCAATAGAGTCTCTCCACAAAGGTGTGGATGATGTATTTCGGTTTAAGCCTAATTTGAGGTTGTTAAATTAAGAGGTTTGAGCCCTGTGGTATGCGATGAATTCAATTCCAATGTCCGAGAGAAATTTTATTCCTAAAAGAGGAATTGAAAAAAAGGATGTTACCTTGGGTATTGAAGCGTTTTCTTGTTACTCATTTGAGCTTTATGTTGTTGGTCGGTGTCTTCTCGCATGGTGAGTTGGTGTTGTGTTGGCATGTTTGCTTCTTTCCAATTCAGGCAAAACAAAAGAAGTTTTTGGTTTGAGCGTTCAAGTGATCTCCCTTTGGCTTTCGTGGACGTTTATTCGCAATTTGCCACTTGGAAAGTGGAAAGGTTTTCTTGATGAAATTCGATTTACATTTTACTCTTGATTACTCGATTGGTAACGATAGTTGTGATGTGAATTTTTCTTATTCAGATGTGTTTTGCCTAGTAAAGAGTTTGCTTAAAAGAATTCGATTGTATGTTTCCGGTTAAAAGAGGGTGATCCTTGTTCGGTGAAGAGTTCAATGGAGAGGTGGAACAAGATTTCCGTGCTCTATGTGCTTGTTGTGTGGTTCGACTTCAAGGAGAAGGTTAACCCTGAGTTCATTGGGTTGTTTTCGATGGTTGTCGTTTAGCTAAGACCGTCTCGGATTCCTACACGTTGTACTCACTTTTGGTTTCATTTGGTGTGGAGTGAGTACCGGGAGATCCGGAGTTTGTTATTCGTTAACAACGCTGACCATCGAGTAGGATCTTACCTTCGAGTCTCGTCCGATGAGTATAGCTGGAAGTGTCGGGGCGAGTGTTAAGACGACGTCGATTTGCGTCAAGATGTTGTGGTGTCCTCGATCAGAAAGAGGCCACTTAGGAGCTGGAGGCTCGCATGCACGAGCATTATTCGATTTGTTCATATCGGTACATGTTACTGTTATTAATTTTTAGTTGCAACCGACCTTTCACGTGAGTCGGTGTGAGGATTCGGTCGAATCCTATTTAAGGGGGTAGAATGTAATACCCGATTATTCGATATCGAATGCTGTAAGATTAGAGAGGAAATAAGTTAAAATTCAGAATTTTAGGAGAAGTATGGGCGCCAACCCATATTCGAGAAGAGGGGAGCCACCATAGTGGCCCAAGAC
Organism: Ampelocalamus luodianensis; assembly: GCA_036346255.1. Taxonomy (NCBI): domain Eukaryota; kingdom Viridiplantae; phylum Streptophyta; class Magnoliopsida; order Poales; family Poaceae; genus Ampelocalamus; species Ampelocalamus luodianensis. The sequence goes on along the minus strand of JAYEVH010000566.1, from coordinate 827,857 downwards.
CCATGAGTGGGCGGCAGCCCATTAGAAGGCAAGGGGAGGGGACCAAACCTAGCCCCATTTGCTACAGTAGCCGCCGTGCTACAGTAGCCCGTGCTCTGATGGCGGCGTGCTACGAGTGCCTCGCCGCTGCTGCTCCTCCTCTCCCGGCGCCATCTTTCCTGCTGCTTGTGGCGACCGTGGGAAGAAGAAGAAGAGGAAGGAAGAGAGGATTGAAGGAGAATTTCTTCGTGGGATTTGATCAGCGATCTCGATGGTTCTACAAGGGTAATGATCGATTTCCCTCGCTGTTTAGGTTGTTTCATCATGCAATTCGATTAGTTTGATTGGATTGAATTGCTGCCGTTAGAATTTCAGTTCTGTCCTGAATGTTGCGTGGCCTGTTTCGTGATCTTAGAGGCCGAATTTGGGTTGTCCATCTCCTAGAGTTTTGTAGATATTGATCTTAGCTTTCGGTGGCCGCCAAGAACACTGAATTCCGACTTTCGAGTCAAAAGTTATGATAGATTTACTATCTGCTGTCCAGAATCCTGACGAGAATTAGCAGACTCTGTATAGGTTGATTTATGGCCTAGTTAGAGGGTGATTCAGATGTCTTGCCCATAACAAATTTTGAAGGTGATATCACTAGCTTTCAGGATTGATAAAGAACACTTCATTTGGAGTTATAGATCAAAAGTTATGCACTTTTCTTTGTGACTGTCCAGATTGTATGTCAGTCTGTCCAGTTTGTATGTCGGTTTCTATCTTTAATTTTGACCCGTGTGCCACTTTTGTTAAAGACAATATATGAATGTCGTGCCAACTAGGTTATTGTAGATAATTTCTTAACCTTTTCAGATTGTTAAAGAACGTCCAATTTGGAGTTGTACAACAAAAGTTATGGATATTTTAATTTAGCCGATATTTCTGTCTATTAATTCAGTCAACAGATTTGAGCCGTGGGCCAAATTTTATTAGAGGCAAAATCTGAACTTTTCCCAACCAGAGTATTGTAGATATGTCAGTTAAGAATCCATGGAAATTGGTCTCACCTCATTCCGAGTTCCAGACCAATAGATATGTCAATTACCGTGCTGCTGTCCAGAATTAAGTTATGTCAGAAATTGTTGATTTCATTTTAAGTTTTGTATTAATGACTAGAGTCATCAGGGAAGCAGTGTTTAGCATCGATTAGTAGTGTTGGGTATATTATGTCCTTATTGAAATTATTTTACTTGTTTAGGAGGTGAAGCCTCGGGTTTAGGAGTATCACCCTTGCCGACTAACGCGTCGCATCGTGGAAGGCAAGTACATTGCCACCCTTAATGATTGTGATTGATGAATGTTTATATGGTCATGCTGTGATTTGGTATGATACGAGAAGATGGATTGTCTATGTTCTTTCATATGTGTTGAATCCATGTTTTGTTATCATGTCTTTCAATATTCGTATTTCATTCTATGCATTCATTATGCATGTTTCATCCACGAAAGTGGATTGCAAGTCCCACCATTCCAATGTGGCGGTGTTGGACATTGTCATGTCCGTCCACGGAGTGGATTTGAAAGACCCATTAATTCGAATGGGCATGTAAGACCATTAACTCCAAGATGGGCAATGTTGGACACCCGTATGAAACGTTCTTCATACGGAAGTGGATCCCGCATTTTTGTTAAGATGCGGGCTTGAGTGAACACCGACGGGTGTTTCACCGGCTATCTGCGTATATGCATGTGTGCAGTCCATTCCTTTGATTTTGAGCATTCATATCATGTTTTCATTTGTAATCGCCAGTGATGTGATCGAACCCGATGATGAGTTTGTCTTATTCATATTGAATGATTATCTTATTGATAATCGTACTTGCTGAGTCATGGACTCACTCTTGCGTTGTTTGTTTATTTTAGGTAACCCCGATGTTGGCTCTTGGGAGGAGTAGACACGCACTACTTGTTCACAACATCAAATTCATGTTCAAGTCTAAATTTTAGTTCCATATTTCATTCGTTAACGATGAATGTAACAATTAAATTATAATTGGAGAAGGAAGGATACCTTCTCCACGGATGTTGATTTATTATGCGTGTGAACCTTCTTTATTGATGTTCAGTATTAAATAACTTAGAAGGTGAAGGAAGGATACCTTCACCATGTCCTGTTTATCTTAATGCTGTCTTTAGTTGATATACTTGTTTCAAGTTCTTCCGCATTATGGTTGTATGCTAGATGTTTTAGGTGACATCTTGGCTTCCGGATAGCCAGGGTGTTACAATAAAATCCTCTGAAAATTTTATAAAAGGTCAATCCTAGGGTTAGCAAGCTCCTGTAAAAATTTCAGAATTTTTGGAGTTAGTTTGCTATCTCTAAAAATCCCTCAAAGTTTCAGCTTAAATTAAAGACCCTAAACCTGGTTTCACTGTTCCTCAGGTGTTGACCAGTCTGGGCTCGAGCCACTTGACTTCGCTTAGTCAACTAACTGCACCTCGGGCCTTGATCGGGCTCCTTTTTCAACCGTTGGATCTTGATCGGGCCGCCGTCCACGTTCGTTGGGAACATTCGGACCGCCTGAGAGCCCCAATCAATCACACCGTTCATTTCTAATCGGACCACCCCCATCGTTTTGAACATTCAAACTTCTGATTGTTTCTTTTAATCGTGATCATACATTTTGATCGGACCGCTCGCAGCATTTGAGGTCAATTGGGGGAACTCTGTTCGTCTCCTTTAAATCTGGGCCGTCCATTTTTAATCCAAGGGTGGAGATGTTTGACTCAACCAAACCCGTTAGTCTTTTTCAACCGAGCCCTTTTAACCCCTTACACTAACAGTGGGCCCTTGACCGCTCCTGGTCATCTTCAACCTCTGGATTGCATGTGTGTGCCATGGCAGGGAGTGGGAGAGGGTAGTGCCTTGTCCCCTCACACGTTAACGGCTCTTAGTGCATTAATACGCACGAGGCTTTCGGCCCCACAGTCATGATCTTCAACTGCTCCCGTCAATTCTTTTGGTCCATGGTAGCGCCATGAACCGAGCTCACCCTAGGGTTTTGTTCTTGCCAAACCCTAGTTCTCCAGCTATATAAAGCTCCCAAAGCTCCTCCTTGAGTCCCTTTACAACACCCCTAGCTCTTTCCTTGTTCTTGGAGCTCAAACCACTGAAAATCCCCAAATCCTCTATTGTTGGCCGTGGAGCTCTCTTGGTGGCTTTGGTGCTCCAGTGGTTCTTTCTCCTTTCTTTTTGTACCTTTTGAGCTCCTTAACCCCATAATCATTTTCCCTAATTTAATTTTGGGTTGCATTCACAGGAATCACTTAATTTTAAGTTGGGACCTTTTCAGCCGAAATCACCCCTTTCTTCCTCAGTTCCGGTAAGTGGGTTCATTTGGCAATTACATGCTCATGGACCTCCTATCGGCCCTAATGAAGCTCTCTGGACCACCCAGTGGTCTTCCTTTTTGCTCAGGCTGTGTTTCATCATCTTCTTCTTCGGCTCCGGCGAGCTTCTCCGCTGTTAAAGCTTCTCCGGCCATCTTTGAAGCTCTCCTTGGCTAAGGTAGCTACTTATTAGTCCTTAGATGTTGTGGCACCCACTTCTTTGGACAATGCGGAGGTTCTTAGATGTTTTTGTTTTCGGCCGTTTTGGTCACTGTCGTTTATCTCCGGCTCGCTGGCGTTTTAGGCCGTCGCCGCCGTCGAGGTTACCTCCAGTGGGTGTGCAAGGTTATTGCGAACCCATTTTTATCTTTAGTTGCCGTTGCGGTGGCCGGAGTCGCCAGCGGCGAGTTCATCTTTGCCTCAGGTCTTTTGTCGGATGAAATCGAGTGTCACGTTATCGTTTAGGACATCATTTATCGCTAATCATTGATAATCATTGCTTTAGAAATAAATGGTTGTCCTTAAATAGCTTACTAAGTCACTGCCATGTGGGCCCATATGCTTAAATCACAGTGGTGTGGTCATTAGGACAAAGATTGGACTCATTAATTACTAATCATTGTCAGTGATTAATGGCGGTCCTAAAAAATCTTAATGTGCGACTTACATGTGGGCCCAGCCACTTAAAACACCCCGCTGGCACTGCGCAACAGCTTTAGGACACCATTAATGCTAATCATTAGGTTTAGTAATTAATGGCTGCCTTAAATAGTCCTTTGGGTCACTTACATGTGGGGCCACACACTTAAACCCTCTTTGTGCACGTAAAGCCCACGTGCGTTAGTGTGCAACACTTCGATGATCTTGGACCGTCGACTTTGAGATCTGTGGCCCAAATCTTCGGGAGCATTTAGACCCCCGAACGCTCCAAGTCACTATGGGCCACCCATCTCAAGATCTGCGGCTCAGATTGCGGGGACATTCGGACCTCCGAACGTTATTGCGCTCTGAGCCCTCCATCTTTAGATCAACGGTCAAGGATCGTTGGAGCGTTCGGACCGCCGAACGTCCCCTCTGATGTGGACCGTTGGATCTGATCCAACAGTGGGTTGTGCGGGGCGCTGTGCGTGGTGCGTTCGGCCCTCGCGCTTGGGCCGTTCGATTCGCAATCTACGGCTCACATTCGTCCACGTCTTTTCCATTTAGTTAAGTTTGATTTCATTCCAGTAAGCTTTATTTGCGAACTGAAAATTGTATTAAATTTCAAAATTGCATAACTAATTCATTTTAATTCTTTTTCAGGCGATTAAAATTGTGTTAATTCTGATTTTAACTAAACTTTAATCTAAAAATGTTTGTAGGCTTAGTTTTGCTCTAGAAAAGCTTGTTAATAGATTTAATTTCTATTTAGCTTTATTGGTGTTCTAAAAATTGTTTAAAAATTTGTAAAAGACACAAGTAATTCTCTGTAACTCCAAATTGAGCAAACTAAAATTTGTTAAATCCCTCTGTTTATGTGCTTTGTTGTAGAATAGATTTTGTTCATATCTATGCCTTTGAAAAATGTTATACCCTAGTTTCATAACTTAGAAAAATCATAAGTATTTCAATTTAATCCCAAATGAAGTAAATCCAGTCTTGCTGTTCTTAGAATGCTATGTTCCACCTACCATAAAAATTTCATGTTCAAAGGCCTTCTGGAAAATTGTGCCATGAACAATAACAAAATTTAATTTAATTTGATTTTTCCCGCCGACTAAAAGTAATTAGGCCATAACTTTTGCATACATAGTCCAAATCAAATGATTCTTGTGGCTAAATTCATTTAAAATCATGCCCTTGCTGCTGTATAAATTTCATGAGTTTTGGATGACTTTGGATTTGGAGTTTCTTTTGATGTTCTTCGTTCTTATTTGATTTTCGCGTTCTTGCGTTAGGTTCCGAAGAGTTTGTTGAACCCGAGAGTGATCCTTAGCCACAAGATTGTGATCTCCAGCAAGGCAAGCTGATGTAGCATCATTTGATCATGTTTCTCCTATTATTTTCAAAGTCAAATATGTTGTTTGCAAATTCTACGTATGCATTGCTATCTTGTGTTAAACTTTCATCGATTAGTTGACCCATTAGATGCATTAATCTGTAGGCAAATGTTTATCTTCTACTACGAGCCTAGGATTATCTTGCTGTGATTTTGGGTTCATTGGATGAGCCGTCGTCACTTAGTAGTTTACGAGTTAATGTTGCTTAGCCATGCTTAGCTACCGGTAGAATTGTGCTATGTTTAATTGTGAAAACTAAAATTGAAAACAAAATGATTTGGACTTGGGCACAATGGTATGTTGGTGTGCTTTTGGGTGTGACTGGAATGGTGCCTGAGTCAACAAGGACCGAATTACTTGCGCCATTGATCTAAGCACTTTATGCGTGCTAACCACACTAGAGGGTATGGGACCTCTCTTGACTTAGTACTTTGGCGTGTGTTAGCTCCGAGTCGCAGGAGGTTATAGGAGGCAGATGTTTGGGAGCATTGTAGTTGTCCGGAAGCTTTACGCTGGGTGGGTAGTTGTCTTTCGGCTTTACAATGTAAGCATATGGGTTTCTATCCATACGAGGGGCTCGTAGTTGATACACAATATTGGAAATATCTCGTAGGACTTAGCTGTGCCGGCATACATTTTGAAGTGTGCTAATCTTGTGGCTAAAAGGCGGTCTGAAGTGTGGGTATATTGGTACACCCCTGCATGGTTAAATCTATTCGAATAGCCTTGTCCTAGGTTATGGACACGCTTGGTTATTTTCCACAAAAATTAGACTACAACCTTTTAACTAAAAACTTGATGGGTGGTACGAATCGGGGATTCGTGCTATGCTGTGGTGGATATTGGGTTAGTCACCTCTAGGTTGTTGCTTATGCTATTTATTGTTACCTCGCTGTTATTTCAATTATTAAAAACAGATTTGACAAATTGCTTTCAATCTATTACATTATTGCAAATAAAAATTGCTTTATGCGTCCAATTACCCATATGACCTTCTCTTTTGTTTCAGCTCTCATGTAGCTATGTATAGGCTTGTTACTCATAAGTCTTGCGAGTACCTTTGTGTACTTATAAGTCTTGCGAGTACCTTTGTGTACTCAAGTGCATTGCTTTATTGTTGCAGAGGTAGAAGTGGATCCCCAAGGGATCGATTTCTTTGAGCATTGCTGCGGTGGGTGCGACTAGCTTGGCGGCCCGGTCGGTTGCCTTGTGGGTTATGTGGCTAACCGGTCGTCTTTTGTTATAACCATCTTATGGCACTTTTGCTTCCGCTATTTTTGTTACTTTGATGACATTTGGCCGGTCGGCTCTTTTGTAATAGATCTATATATTGTATGTCTTTTGTTAGAGTAGGTATTATATGTTGTATGGAAATGATGCATGATTTTGTAATGATGTATGTGTGCTGAAATTCTGGGAAGCACATGTCCATCGAGGCTTAGGATATTTAATTGGTAATACTAGAACCATTTGGAGGTTAAGTATTACGAGTTAAATACCCTGGGTCCTCACATTTCTCAACTCGGTATGGACTTTATGAGTTCACTGTCATGTCTTTTGGGTTAACCAATGCTCCTGCATACTTTATGAACTTAATGAATAAAGTGTTTATGGAGTACCTGGATAAGTTCATCATTGTCTTCATAGATGACATCCTAGTATACTCTAAGACTAAAGAAGAGCATGAAGACCATCTTCGGTTGGTCTTAGACAAGCTTAGAGACCACCAGCTTTGTGCTAAATTTGAGAATTGTGATTTTTGGTTGAAGGAGGTCACCTTTTTGGGTCACATTATGTCAGTTGCTGGTGTAGCAGTCAACCCAAGCAAGGTTCAAGATGTCTTAAATTGGAAGTCACCCACATCAGTACCTCAAATTAGGAGATTTCTTGGCATGCCAAGGTATTATCGTCGATTTATTGAAGGCTTCTCGAAGATAGCATGACCCCTCACCCAGCTGCTCAAAAAGGAAACCAAGTATGTCTGGACCTCAGCTTGTGAACAAAGCTTTCAAGATTTAAAGAAGAGATTGACCTCTGCCCCAGTGCTCATTTTGTCGGATATTCGAAAGGATTTCAAAGACTTTTGTGATGCATCCCGGCAGGGCCTTGGTTGTGTCTTGATGCAACAAGGTAGAGTGTTAGCTTATGCTTCTCGGCAATTGAAGCCCCATGAAGCAAACTACCCCACTCATGATTTGGAACTAGCTAAAGTAGTACATGCTCTAAAAATTTGGCGCCATTACCTCATTGGTAACCGTTGTCAGATTTTTACAGATCATAAGAGTCTAAAATACATCTTTACCCAATCAGACCTCAACCTTAGACAAGAAAATGGTTGGAGCTTATAAAAGACTATGACATTGGAATTCACTACCACCCAGGCAAAAGCAAATGTGGTAGTTGATGCTCTAAGCCGAAAGAATTATTGCAGTACCTTAATGGTCCAAGAAAATCAGCCCAGTTTGTGTGAAGAATTGAGGTGACTAAATTTGGGAATTATCACTCAAGGTTGTGTGCATGCTTTGGAAGTCCAACCTGTTGTCCAACACCAAATCCGAAAAAAGCAAGCTCAAGATAAAGACCTCCAAGAAATCAAAGACAACGTAGAAAGGAAAATCTCTTGGTTTTTCAAAAGATGAGCAGGGAATTCTTTGGTTCGGCCATAGACTCTGTGTGCCGAACTGTCAAGAAATAAGATCGTCAGAACAGACAAAGTGTAGTGGAGCGACCACCCTGAAAGTGAAGCCACATGGGAGAAAGAAGAAGATCTCAAGACCAACTATCCCTACCTCTTTGCTAACCAAGCCTGAATCTCGGGGTCGAGATTCCCTTAAGGGGGTAGGTTTGTAACACCCTGGTGTTTGGAGCCTTTTTGAAAATTTCAAAATAAAAAGAATCATCTGGTTTTGATGAGATTTCAAAGCTTAACTTGAAATTTTGGAAGGAATTTCAATGGAGTAATGCAAACTTCAACTAAGACTCTCTGTTGGTTGTTGGGTTTGCTGGAGCTTTGGGTGATCTCCCTCTTTCTGTGACGGTTTCGCTCTTCCTTGGTCCATGTAACACCCCAGCCCGACATGAGCCTGGAATGCTACTAAACAAACTCTAATAATTCCAAACTAGACAATCTTAATAAATTTCGGCAGAACCTCCCTTGTAAAGTTAATTACACGAAGGTTCCAACACACAGACAATTCAAATATTAACTAAAACCTTCTTCCAAAGACATCAAAAGATAATCAAAGACATGCTAATTATCTAACATAACTAGAGAGATATGAATTTCTACTACTCATCATTATTACATTTAATCCATTGCATGAGACGAAACATAATAAATCTTTGGGCATCTCGCCCAATTACTAAAACAATTACGTTCTGAAGATCATTCATCTTTATTTAGTTCATGTGGCAAGTGTGTGACTAGCGACTACTTCCCCCATGCATGTCGTTCTTGGCTCTGTACCTAAAACAACAATAAAGCAAGAGTGAGTCCACAGACTCAGCAAGTACATAAAGAAACTATAACATCGGCATCCATGTAAAGGAGATCAACAATAGAACATCTCATATGCAAATGCAATGCTCAAGGGTCCTTTCTCTTTATCTTTCTTTGTGCATTACACTGGTAATGCAAAGTATGCAACCGTCGCCAAGATACCCATGCACGTGCTTGGCGCGCACGCACAGGGACCAATTGCCCAATACTCCGCAAGTATTGGGGACCTCATGCCCACACTCCACGAGTGTGGGATCTCGCCCGTCACATTCATGACGAGGATCTCAAAGGAAACATACTTGGTCACCACGTGACCAAGCCTCAACATGATCTCAATATGCACATGCTCATCATTTAATCATCATCAATTTACCACAAACGATAACATCATACCACAACAGAGTATAAACATATTTGGAGCATCCACCAATCTTAAACCAACATCATGCCATCAATCTCACTATACTATCACATATCGAAAAAGCACACAAACACCAATCAATCGCAACCACGAATCAAACAATGCACTTGCCTTAACCGCGTGCGAATGGAGAACGTGAAGACGGTGCTGCCTCCGGTACCAATCCCCCACCTAATACATTATGAATATAAACTAAGACCATAGTAACGAAAACATGAATTAAATAAGTGAACTCATCAAGTAGCAAATTGCAACGCGATCCCGACTCCGCTTTCTTAAGTACTGAAATGCCCTCTGTGAACACTCAAGTTCTAAAATTCATATCTTTCCGTAAAGTGGTCCAAATTAGGTGTTCTTGGACTTCATTGAAAGGTAATAAAATTTCCCAACTAAACCTAGTTGGTGAGCCTCCCTGATTCGGCCATCTAAAATCACTTTTAAGCTGATTAACAAAACATCGATTTCACGTCACCCTTTCTGGACAGAGCACTAAAACTAACATACTTTCTGCTCGTTTATCCAAATGTCGCGTTCTTGGGCTTCCCTGAAAGCTACGACAATTATCTACAACTTTCGTTAGACTGAGATCCTCTAATTCTCCCTTTAACTGATCTCTAAAGTCGATTATTAAAACCTGTCGAATCTTGTGATTCACGAACAATCGCACTAAAAATTCATAACTTTTGCTACAGAGGTCTACATAATACGATCTAGCACTTCATCGAAAGCTATTGACGTCTTCTACAACTCTCTAGGAGAAGCCCAAGACCGAATCCGCACTTAACTATATCAAAACGTCTGTCTAACGCGATCTGTCCTGAGGAGACAGAAATACCGACATTGCTACAACAATCAAATATGCATCTATTCGGGGCAAACCGGGTTACCCTTGACGAACACGTAGACCGCGATGCAATCCGTGAATCTTCCCTTCCTCTCTTTCTTCCCTTCTCCTTTCTTCCTTCTTCTTCCTTTTTCTTGGCCGACCACCACAATGAAGAGGCATCGGAGGAGAGGGCACCACCATGGAGGAGATGGGTTGCTCTGATGCAGTGCTACGCCATGGCATCAGTCTGTAGCACTCTAGGTTCCCCCTCCTTCTTTAGTTGGTTTCTGGTTTCCTCATGGGCCATGGGCCACTAAGCTGTTTTCCTCCACTTGACTATGGGCCATGTGGCCCATTTCTCTCTCAATTTCTGATTTTTTTCTCTTTTAATTATCTTAATTCCCTCTCTAATTTTTATTACATCCACTAACGACAAACGGGATATTACATTCTACCCCCCTTAAAAAGAATTCGACCCCGAATTCTACTTTCACCAATCTACTTGAAAGGAACCGAAATCAACAATCTTTAACGTATACCCAACGTGAACCACTCCGAGTACTGCTCGCACATGCGAGACCGCAATTCACAAGTCGCTTCCCTCTTGGGCTTATGGGATCATATCACCTTGACGGATATCACGTCTTTGACCTCAACACTAGTCTCGACTTTACAGGTACACTCAACACACGGGACTCAAAGGTAAGGTCTTACTTCTTAGCCAACAGCTCTAACAAAATCTCAAGCTCCGGACCTCTCATGTGCTCTCTCAGCACCGAAAAACACAAGACATTGCGTACTCCGCGCAAGTACTCGAGACGGTCCTAGTGATACGCCAATCTACAAATTCGTGACAGAAATCTATCCAACACACCTTTGGTTAAACTTCCTTCGATCAAGTACACTGTCTACACAAAACACATAGAACTCTTGTTCCAACTCTCAGTCGATCACCTTACCTATGCAAGCAGCATCTCCTTTACCAAGGGACGCACAAAGAACTCTCCTACCAACTCACTTATCCGAGGAACTCAACTGAGAACAAAGGAGTCAAAATGCATCCAACTCAAAGCCATCTTCCCTTAGAAGAGCCCAATCCAAAATCAATGGATTTACCATGAATTTTTTTTTCCATTTTTGAAATAGGTAGTTTAGAAATAAATGTCACACAAGCCAAAAACGAAATCACTCGAAAAAACCATATTAACCTTTTTTTTCCTTAACTAGAAGGAATCACACATACCGACAAGAACCAACTCAATTTGTAATTGACATCCGTCATAACCACATAGTTCAAGTAAGAACTAAGAAAACATCTCACTATCCAAGATCACACCCTTTACCACAATCTTTCTTTTAAGAAATCAACTTTCTCTTAAACCATAGGATCCCAAATCATCGCATAACGCATTAACTCATTTCTCTTAAATTGGCAATCCCAAACCTATGCTCTCACCGAACACAAAATCCACAATTATGCTGGTAGACTCTTCCAATCCACAATATCGTACTCTAGCCAACTTCCCACCGAATGAATTACTTGTAAAAATAATTTCCAACACAACTCAATAGATTTCACCCACCATCACATCCCTTAATCCGTTAAGGATGAGCAATTTGAAATTCACATCACACACTCTCATATACTAGCCTCAAAGGATACTATCAATGATCATCCCACTACTGGAATCCACTCTTATTCTACCATCTCTACACATAATCATTGGCATCCAAGGTTCTAACATGAGAATGCAAAGCCTAAAATCAACCTCAAAGTCTCCTACAATGAATTTCTGGTATGATTGATAGGAAATCTTCCAATTCATTTACTAAAATTTTACATAGCTCAACAATAACCTCAATCATTAACATCCACGTTCCTCACTAATCAAGTAACCGCTCAAGGCGTTTCATGTCACCAATCTTGGACCTTCACTAAACCACACTAATCAAAATTCAACTACACGACCACAACATACCCATTCGTCATACCCTCACTATATGACTAAGATTCAAACATACCCAATCACTAATGTCAATAAATAAATATCTTCTTTGACCAAGATATCCTCGAAGATAATTTAACTCTCATAAGGTCACTTACTGAGGCCGAGTCATACTTGACAATAGCTCAACAATTCTTGCTATCCCTCTAATTAGCATGACACTTAGGTTCCTCCACACCGCGACTCTTATTAAACTTCACCACCACAACTCTTCTGCACAATCATACTAAGTACCCAATTGTGATACTCTAATAAGTTTATCAAAAGTCCATAATTTCAATAGTCCCAATATTTCAACATGGACAAAGGTTACTGGATCATAATTCGCCATAGGTTCCACTAGTTGTAACACTAATCACTTTTATCTCATCGACAAACTTTCTATTTAAGTAGAATTCTCTCCAGGTGTTGTAAGTCGAAACCAATTCACATTATCTTGCTCTTCAAATAGATTGGTTCCCAAAATATCAACAATTCCAAATACTTGACCACCTCCAACCAATCACCATGCTACTCTTTATAACACTTGGCTACACAATTTGGTTACTTCCTTATTCAAAACGAAGAAATAAATGAGATACAAAGTTCGACGCATAAGAAATCATGGCTCCTCGAAGTGAGCACGAGACCAAGAGAAATAGTCAAATAGAAATGATCTCAGAAAACAGAATGCGAATCCACAATCGAGGGCAAAAGTCCCACAAGAAGAAATTTTCCATCTCCATAACTCATAATAAAACATTGCTATGCAAACCCAAGAAACTCTTAAGTGAGACAACAAGTAATTTATGGATTACATTTTTTTAGCTCCAACCTCAAATACTTATGGTAAACATTTTCCGTTAACACAACGAAAGCAATCTCTTTGATTACAACATTACTTGCCAAACCAAACAAGAGATGCTTTTAATACCAAATCACATTCATCACTTCAGAACCAAACAGAACCTTTCCATATGTCACATTGCTCAACTAATTTTATCTACTACATAAATCATGAGCGCCCAAAAGATCACGAATACGAAACTCCAAACATTTCATTTAATCGTTATTAAAATAATCAACTTACTTTCTCTCTAGAAGAATCATCATCACTCCAACGCGTCACAATCTCTTGTAGACCTTATTACTAACATCAAGAATAATTCACTCTTAACAAGGTTCGTTATCATCAACTCTTCCTTTATAAAGTCTCCAAAAGTGACCAAATCTGTTATTTCACTTTATCCTCTCATCCTCAATTGACAATTACACCAAATTCTTACACCCTCACTATAACAACCACCGATTTTTAAGGAACCTACTACACAATTTACAAGGTTACACCAAAACCCTTTCATCAAAGACATACTATTATCTGACAATTTTTACCATCGAGCAACCACATGTCACCTATAAAATCCCATCATAAACCTTTCCAAAACAAACACAACATATTATTTCATAACATTTTTTTATCTCAATAAGATTGCAACAGTCAACCTGTTCTAGAGTATATCTAATACACCACTACACTATCGGAGCATGACCTCTTTTAACAATGGCATGTAGCCACAATACATCCTCGTGAAACACTCGTGAATAAATCACTTTCAAATTTCAACCCTTCAACTATTCGGAATGCTCATACTTATTTAGTACACACTAACTCCAATCTAGAGGTTATCATAAACTTTTGATGATTATTCAATCATGGATGAATTGTTGGTCCTGTATCTATTTGTACTCCCACGAGCATAAATAAGATCATCAAATAGCCAATTAAAGAAAAATTCTATATTAATATCTACCAAGACTACAGTCGAACACATCTTATATTTCTCTTCCCGCACAGTTAGATTAATCCATTGAGATCAAATAATCTAACAAGTTTAGCAAACTAAACAACTCTAGGGGTCAAGCACTCCTTAAAGTTACACGATTGTTAATAACTCTATTGCTTCCAATTAGGTATAGCCATACACTTAATCACAGTTCAACAAGAACTACTACATGGCACCATCAAATTAGTCAACTTTCCTTCCAGGATCTTAGTTAGGATCGATTATACACCACACTACTGATCCAACTTGATAACTCATATCATATTCACTAATTTCTTTGATTATAACCTCTCACTTAACCACGAGATGACATCGCTAAAGAGTTTAGCGTTTTCTTTCATAAAAGAACTTTTCAACTTCAAAACTCAAGATACCCAAAGAGATATATTGAATCAAAACTTTCACGTACTACAGGACTTGCAAAGGAAACTTTCATTATCCAAATCATCAAGTGAAATAAATGGATCATGCTTTCCAAGAAGAAAGACGGAACTCCAATACAAAGGTCGAGATTGACAACTAACCAAGTCCACCACCCACAAGAATAACTCAAGAATTGGAAAACAATAATTGCTTTATGGGACGATTAAGCCAATAAAACATAACAACCTTTCTCAAAGAAACCCATCAACTGAAATGAACTCATCGACCCAAAGAAATTCATCGACCACAACCGAACAAGAGTTGATCAAATTCAAATTCAAGGAAGTGGACAAATTTTTTTTTCAAAAGATACTCACTATTAACGCTTTGTACTAAGATATCTGAGGTAACCACTTCCCTTTTCTCTTACCACGAACAATGGTGTAACTGGTAAAGCCTGTACCACAACCATGACCTCAATCCTCTCAACAAGGGCTGCTCACTCATAATAATCATATAATCATATTATAGGTATGTAAGATCATCTCATAACAGAATCATCATTACAACATGACAGTAAGCGTAAATGCAATGCTTGACCCACCCCATCCTACTGTGCACCAGTGTGTCAGGTTTTCAGTTAATTAACCATTAGCAATTTTTTTAACAAGCTAAGTTACCTAAGTTATTAATCTGTTCACCACGGACCTACAGCCCGCTCTGATACCAATTGTAAGCCCGACATGAGCCTGGAATGCTACTAAACAAACTCTAATAATTCCAAACTAGACAATCTTAATAAATTTCGGCAGAACCTCCCTTGTAAAGTTAATTACACGAAGGTTCCAACACACAAACAATTCAAATATTAACTAAAACCTTCTTCCAAAGACATCAAAAGATAATCAAAGACATGCTAAGTATCTAACATAACTAGAGAGATATGAATTTCTACTACTCATCATTATTACATTTAATCCATTGCATGAGACGAAACATAATAAATCTTTGGGCATCTCGCCCAATTACTAAAACAATTACGTTCTGAAGATCATTCATCTTTATTTAGTTCATGTGGCAAGTGTGTGACTAGCGACTACTTCCCCATGCATGTCGTTCTTGGCTCCACCTAAAACAACAATAAAGCAAGAGTGAGTCCACAGACTCAGCAAGTACATAAAGAAACTATAACATCAAGATCCATGTAAAGGAAATCAACAATAGAACATCTCATATGCAAATGCAATGCTCAAGGGTCCTTTCTCTTTATCTTTCTTTGTGCATTACACCGTAATGCAAAGTATGCAACCGCCGCCAAGATACCCATGCACATGCTGCGCGCACGCACGGGGACCAATTGCCCAATACTCCGCAAGTATTGGGGACCTCATGCCCACACTCCACGAGTGTGGGGATCTCGGGCCCGTCACATTCATGACGAGGATCTCAAAGGGAAACATACTTGGTCACCACGTGACCAAGCCTCAACATGATCTCAATATGCACATGCTCATCATTTAATCATCATCAATTTACCACAAAACGATAACATCATATCACAACAGAGCATAAACATATTTGGAGCATCCACCAATCTTAAACCAACATCATGCCATCAATCTCACTATACTATCACATATCGAAAAAGCACACAAACACCAATCAATCGCAACCACGAATCAAACAATGCACTTGCCTTAACCGCATGCGAATGGAGAACGTGAAGACGGTGCTGCCTCCGGTACCAATCCCCCACCTAATACATTATGAATATAAACTAAGACCATAGTAACGAAAACATGAATTAAATAAGCGAACTCATCAAGTAGCAAATTGCAACGCGATCCCGACTCCGCTTTCTTAAATCAAATGCCCTCTGTGAACAGTCAAGTTCTAAAATTCATATCTTTCCGTAAAGTGGTCCAAATTAGGTGTTCTTGGACTTCATTGAAAGGTAATAAAATTTCCCAACTAAACCTAGTTGGTGAGCCTCCCTGATTCGGCCATCTAAAATCACTTTTAAGCTGATTAACAAAACATCGATTTCACGTCACCCTTTATGGACAGAGCACTAAAGCTAACATACTTTCAACTCGTTTATCCAAATGTTGCGTTCTTGGGCTTCCCTGAAAGTTACGACAATTATCTACAACTTTCGTTATAATCGAGATCCTCTAATTCTCCCTTTAATCGATCTCTAAAGTCGATTACTAAAACCTGTCGAATATCGACAGATTCGCAAACAATCGCACTAAAAATTCATAACTTTTGCTACAGAGGTCTACATAATACGATCTAGCACTTCATTGAAAGCTATTGACGTCTTCTACAACTCTCTTGGAGAAGCCCAAGACCGAATCCGCACTTAACTATATCAAAACGTCTGTCTAACGCGATCTGTCCTGAGGAGACAGAAATACCGACATTGCTACAACAATCAAATATGCATCTATTCGGGGCAAACCGGGTTACCCTTGACGAACTGCTGTAGACCGCGATGCAATCCGTGAATCTTCCCTTCCTCTCTTCTTCCCTTCTCCTTTCTTCCTTCTTCTTCCTTTTTCTTGGCCGCCACCACAATGAAGAGGCATCGGAGGAGAGGGGCACCACCATGGAGGAGATGGGTTGCTACAGCATCAGTACTAAAGTGGCAGCAGCGGCATCTGTAGCACCCTAGGTTCCCCCTCCTTCTTTAGTTGATTTCTGGTTTCCTCATGGGCCATGGGCCACTAAGCCTATTTTTCCTCCACTTGACTATGGGTCATGTGGCCCATTTCTCTCTCAATTTCTGATTTTTTTCTCTTTTAATTATCTTAATTCCCTCTCTAATTTTTTTTATTACATCCACTAACGACAAACGGGATATTACAGTCCAGACCTTCCTCTTTGGTTTCTTCTTTGGTTAGGTCCTCCTCCTGTCCTCCAGGACCTCCCTGTGTCCTCTAGGACCTCCTCCTCGTTCATTTGGACCTCCTCCTATCCTCCAGGACCTCCCTGTGTCCTCTAGGACCTCCTCCTCGTTCATTTGGACCTCATCCTGTATTCCAGGACCTCCTTGTGTCCTCTAGGACCTCCTCCTCGTTCATTTGGATCTCCCTCGCGTCCGTCGACCCTTCTGTTTGATCCACATCTCTATCGCTTTTGTACCGCTCAATTTGAGTTGGACAGCTTGATTGTGTTGGCACGTTCGACGACCCGAACGCCCCAGTCTTTCTGTACCCTCCGATCTGCATCGGATGGCTTGGTCCAACTAGTTTGTTTGCCTGGTTGTGAGGACCCTGGGTGTGAGGACCCAGAATATTTAACTAGTAACGCTTAACCTCCAACTGGTTCTAGCATTACTAATTAAGCATTCTAAGCCTCGATGGGCATATGTTTCCCAGAATTGCAACATATGCACATCATCACAAAATTACACATCATTTCCATACACATACATCACTAAGTTCATCAACGACATACATAAAGTAAAGTTATTACAAAAGAGGGCCGACCGCCAAATAGAACCATAAACACGAATGACAATGAAGCAAAAACGCCATAAGATGGCTAGAACAAAGTCGGCCAGTTAGCCATACAACCACAGGGCAACCGATCCAGGCCGCCAAGCTAGTCGCCCATAGCTACCACAACACAGCTCACAAAAGTGAGGCCCTCAAGCTCACCTTCGTCCTCTGCAACAAAATAATTAAGCATAGCAACTGAGTACAAAGATTGTCTTTGTACCCGCAAGACTGACGTGTGGAATAACAGACCTATTCATATCTACATGCAAGCTTATTTAGGTGGAGGTCGTATGTCTCATTTTGCACAAAGCCAACTTTATTTGCAATAATGTAATACATTTGAAAGCAAGTTTGCAAATCTATTTTGTTGTCAACATAAAAGCGTAATAACGATACATACAAGTAACCACATGGAAGTGACTATCCCAATAGCCACCACAACATAGCACGAATCCCCGATTCGTACCACCCATCAATTTTTAATTAAAAGGTTTTAGTCTAACTCTTGAAAGCTTACCCAAGCGTGTCCATAACCTAGGACGAGGCTATTCGAATAGTTTTAACCCTGCAGGGGTGTACCAATGTACCCACACTTCAGACCGCCTTTAAGCCACAAAGCACACTTCCAAGGTATGCCGCACGGCTAAGTCCTACGAGACGTTTTCCAATATTGTGTATTAACTACGAGCCGCTCGTATGGATGAAAACCCATACGCTTACATTGCAAGCCGAAAGACAACAAATCCCATCACGGGTGAAGTCTTTCGGGCACTACAATGCTCCCAACGCCATCCCTCCTGCGACTCCCTGCGACCCGTAGCCAATACCCGCCAAAGTACTAAGTCAAGAGAGGTCCCATACCCTCTAGTGTGGTTAGCACGCACAAATTACTCGGATAATAGATACTCCCAAGATGTTCGGTCCTTAATTGACTCGGGCACCATTCCAGTCACACCCCACAATCACACCATCATACCATTGTGCCCAAGTCTAAATCATTTTTATTTTCAGTTTTAGTTTTCATAAGTAGACATGGCACAAGGCTGAAAATCAATAACCATAATAAGTTTCATGTGATCAAGGTTATCGACAAGTCGATAACCGCCCATTTCTACTGAACTAAGCATGGCTAAGCATTTAATTCGCAACTACTAAGTGACAAGAGCTCATCCACGAACTTTAATCACAGCAATAACCTAGGCTCATGGTAGTAGAGGATAGACATTTGCTTAAGGAAATGCATCTACTAGGTAAACTAACGACAATAGTTTAACACAAGGTAGCAATGCATACATCGTGAGTTGCAAACAAAATAAATACTTAAAATAAATGGGATTAAAATGGTCAAACTGCTTGCCTTGCTGCTGTTGCTCAACCTGTTGTGGAGGGTCGTTCTCGTGGTCACCGCAAATGTCGAAACCTAAGCGAAAGAGCGAAAACAACCGACAAAACCAATAAGAGCGAAGATCACCGAAAGAACCTCAAAACCAAAATCATCCAAATCACTTGAAATTCATACAGAAGCAAGGGTATGATTTTAGATAAACTTACCAACAAAAATCATTCCATTTGGACTAGGCATGCAAAAGATATAACCTAAACCATTTTCTTAAGCTTTTAAAATTCAAAACTAATTAATTGATGCTACTGTCCATATCACGAATTTCCAGAAACATTATGAACTTGGAATTTTTATAGTAGATAGATAATAACATCCTAAAGTTAGCAAAATTGAGTTTGCACAATTTGGAGTTAAAATGCATTACTTATGACCTTTCTAAGTCATAAAAGTAGTACACAAGTTACATGCAAAACATGATTTTTTAGAAACAGCAACATGCATACATCTAATTTTCCATAAAACTACACTAACCAAAGTTTCTAACAAAATTGGGTTTACTGTTTTGGAGTTACAAAGAAATACTTATGCATTTTTCAATATAAAGAATTGGTTAGAACCTTAATTAAACTAGTCCTAAAGACATTTCGATAAAAATGATTTCTGTAATGATATCATGATTCCAACCAATTTTAGATTAAAGTACACCTACTGTAGAAGCTAACAAAATTTGATTCAACAAATTTGGAGCTAAAATGAATTAGTTACACATTGTACAACATGTCAACCTTTTTCTTTTGCAAAGAAAAGGAGTTAAAGGTTTAATTCCTAAAACAATATTTTCTGAAACAGATACATACTCGAAACTATTTTTAGCAGCAAGATCAAGAGAAAACAAAATTACCAGAAGTGGATTCAATCATTTTGGAGTTATAATGATTTAGTTATGCATTTTGAAGTTAAACAAGATTTTTAGTTCGACTATAAACCATTTCTGAAATTCTAAAGCCATAACACCTATTCTCACCGAGCACTACCTAGCCACGGCCGACAGCGGGCCAAGGCGTCACTTTGACTCGGTCCACGCGGCTTGGCTCACCGCAGCGAGACGAAAGCGCATCACTGAGAATACGTTTCAAAACAAAAGAAACGTAAACCTACAAAATACACTATCACTTAAACGCCTAGGCCCACATGTAATAGACTCATTAGCGCTAAACTGGCATTACCGCTAACCTAATGACCTGCTACAAGATACCCTTGCCGACGCGCCCGACAACAGAGCGAGGCGCGAGCTTCCCGCGGTTCGCCGGCGATGAAGTCCACGCCGCGTGAACTAAGGTTTGGGATGACTCGCAATAGTACGCTGCATCGAAGCAAGAGGTCATGAGGGTTAGGTCGGCCGGCATCGCGCGAGCTAGAGCTAAACGGCGGCGCCCCATACGGCAAACGTGCACTACGCGACCTGGTTCGTTTCCGAGTTAACTAACGCGTGCTTATGCTACTAGAGAGGTCACTGAGGCCTACCAGACTGACGGGGAGGTCGGAGTCGAGGAGTCTCGCCAGAGCCGAGGACGACGATGAGGCCGAAAAGAGCTCCAATGGGGACAGAAGGACCTGAGCGAAACCAACCACAGAGGGTCATCGGAGAGGCGCAAGAACCGAGATAGGAAGCTACAAGAGCGAGAAATCGGCAAGATGCTTACCAGAATCAAGTGGGGAATGAACGGTTGCAACACGGCCGGAAATGAGCAAAACCTCGAATCACCAAGCTTCTGTCGTGCATTACCGAAATGGATTGAGGGTTAATGCTCAGGAAACCAAGGCACGAAGTAGGACGCGAACGACCGAGGTCCATACCTATTGGAGACGAAAGAGCTCGGGAATGCCACCGATCCGCTGGATCAATGCGGCGAGGGCACGAAGATGGACCCGGAGCTACAGGCAAAAAGGAGCTCCCGCATAAGCAAAAGTGGAAACGGCATAAACCACAACACCGATAAGGAGCACCCGGGGAAGGCTTACCGAGAAAAGGAGCTCAGACCAGCCTCTTCTTCCTCAGCCCCGAGAGGAAGAATGAGTGAAATGGAGGGCCGAGGGGGGGTGTTATCCTGCGAGAGTGACGGAGTTGGCAACGGGAAGGAACGGAGATGCTCAGAGATTGGTTCGGAGGGGCGGTGGATTGACGGCGTTGACGGAGCTGGGCAGAGCAGCTCGGGCGCGTGGCAGGCGAGCTCTGAGCGCGAAGTCGAGGTAGACGATGATGTCGACAGCGGGCCTGTAGTCGAGACACACGGCGGGCGTGAGGTCGCTTTAAGTGAAACACTAGGGACCGTTGGATCGAGATCCAAAGGTCGACAAACACGCGTGGGATTTTAAACTCCGCCGGCGATGACGCGATCGGGATCGTTGACACACGATCGACGGCTCGCACGCTGTGCGCTTAGTGGGTTAGGTGAGTCGTTTCGCGAGACGCATCGAGCCCGAGGAACGATGATGAGTCCGAGGGTTAGGGTTAGGTTTGACCGAATTGATTTTCTTGATTTCTAGATTGACCAAAGCTTAGAAAATAGAAATAAATTTCATAAAATTGTGAAATAATTCACAGAGGTTCTGGGATGGTCTAGAACCCATAAAAATTTTGAAACCTCACTGTTCATGATTGTTTTGTTTAATTTTAAATTCAAACTTACAATAGGTTATTGAAGCAAGTTTGAATTTTATGTGGATTGAGTTTAGCTCCAAAATTTTGGAACAATTATATTTATTCATGATAATTATTATAAGATGTAAATAAATTATTTCCAGAGTTTCACTTGAAGTAAATTCTTCCCAAAAATTATTTTAAGTGTATGCTCTTTATGTTTGACTTGTCTCCAAAAATATTCCAACAACTTCTAAAAATGGTGAAACTTTTCTAGGGGTCACCCATCAACCCAAGAACTTAGGAAAAATACTCCCGAGGATAATCACAAAATTTGGTTTGAAAATTTTTAGCGACAACAATTTCCATTAAAGAAATATGGTTCTTTTTAATTAGGAAATTATTGGGAATAATTCTAGAAACTTTCCAAATGACTCATGAGGCAACAAAAGTTTTAAATTATCCTCACAAATTACATTTAGAACATAAATCAAAGTTTGGGATGTTACAAATCTCCCCTTACAAGAATCTCGTCCCGAGATTTAGTTCACTCGGAAAGAAGGAAGGGTAATCACACGAGACGATCTTCTCGCTCCCAAGTTGCTTCATCTTCGTAATGATTTGCCCATCGGACTTTAAGAAATTTGATGGAACGGTTTCTTGTTCTCCGCTCACTTCCTCAAGGATGCGAAAGGACGCCGCATGAGGTCAAGTCTTCTTGTACATCGAGACCTTCCAAAGGAGCTTCCTCATTCGGACGCGGAGACACTTCTTCGCTGGGACACATGGAACACATCATGTACCCCCTCAAGTGTCACCGCAACTCAAGCCTATAAGCAACAGCTCCCACTCTCTCGATGACGCGATAAGGCCCAACATATCGGGAGCCAACTTGCCCTTGATGCCAAACGCCGATGGCTCTTCAATGGTGAGACTTTGAGATACACAAAGTCATTGGGCTCAAATCTCAACTCACGGCGACGGCGACCGCATAGCTCTTCCGCTCGGGTCGGGTGACGCAGATGCTCATGAATCACCAACTCGACTTTCGCCTCGTTGATCAAGTCCGACCGAAATCGCCGCTCACCGCCGACCAGTTCAATGGGGTTCGCACCTCCTCCCATATAAAGCCTCAAATGGTGCCATGCCAAGACTAGCTCAAAGCCGTTATTGTAGGAGAACTTCGGCAAACGGAAGGCACTTCTCCCAATTCTTCCCATAAGAAAGGACACAAGCTCAAGCATGTCCTCCAAAGACTGTTGACTCTCTCCGTCGACCATCGATCGAGGATGGTAAGTCGAATCGAAAGAAAGACGTGTCCCCATGGCCTCCTACAACGATGCCAAAACCGAAGTAAAAGAGAACCACGGTCCGACACAATCGTTCGTGGCACACCATGCAGGCACACAATGTGGGATACATAGAGATCCGCCAACTGACTGACACTGAGGTTGGTACGCACTGGCAGAAAATGGGCCACCTTCGTCAACCGATCAATGACAACCCAGATGGCGTCCTTCCCAGATGAAGTACGGGGCAGACCGGTGATGAAATCCATACCAACAGAATCCCACTTCCATTCTGGCACAGGCAAAGGCTGAAGAAGACCTGCTGGTCGCTGATGCTCGGCCTTCACACGACAGCACACGTCGCACTCGACAACGAACCTGGCAATCTCCGCTTCATACGGGTCCACCAAAATCTCTGACGAAGGTCCTGATACATCTTGGTAGCCCCGGGATGGATAGACAAAGGAGAATAATGGGCTTGGAGAATCAAGTCCCGCAACTCCATGACCTTAGGAACCACAAGACGCCCCCAAACCATACAACGCCATGTTCATCCTCCAAAAGCACTTGGCTATCCCATCCTTGATGTTCTCGCTTGATCGCTCACACCCACATCTCAGATGTCAGCCGCCTTGATTTGGTCCACTGTGGTTGGCTGCCTGACCAAGGTAGCAAGAGAACCGTGCTCAACCAAACCCAAATTGAGGCGCTGAAATTCTGAAATGAGGGTAGGTCGTTGCTCTTGGAGCATCAACATGTTGCAATACACCTTCCGACTGAGTGCATCCGCAACGACATTGGCCTTGCCCAGATGATACTGAATGCCCATATCATAGTCCTTGATCAATTCCAACCATCTTCTTTGCCTGAGGTTCAGATCTGGCTGGGTGAACAAGTACTTCAAGCTCTTGTGGTCAGAATACACCTCACAACGGTTACCAATCAGATAATGCCGCCAAATCTTGAGTGCATGAACCACAGCAGCTAACTCCAAATCATGAGTAGGATAGTTGAGTTCATGAGGCCTCAACTGCCGTGATGCATAGGCCACAACCTTGCCCTCCTGCATGAGAACACAACCAAGACCGACGAAGCATCACAATAGATATCAAAACTCTTGTGAATATCGTGAGAACAAGCACGGGGTGAGGTCAACCGCTTCTTGAGTTCCTGAAAGCTCACATCACAAGCAGTGGACCACTCAAACTTTTTGTCTTTCTTGAGCAATTCGGTCATCGGCTTCGCAATCTTGGAGAAATTCTCGATAAATCGGCGATAGTAGCCGGCCAAACCAAGAAAACTCCGCACATCAGTGACCGACTTGGGCTGACCCCAAGACAGCACATCCCTGACTTTGCTAGGATCCACAGCTACACCCCCTGCTGAAAGAACATGGCCCAAGAATGCCACTTGCTTCAACCAGAACTCGCACTTGCTGAACTTCGCATACAACTGGTGCTCACGCAGCTTGCCCAACACAAGCTTAAGATGCTCAGCATGCTCTTCATTGCTCTTGGAGTAGATAAGAATATCATCAATGAAAACCACCACAAACTTATCCAAATACTCCATGAATATTGAATTCATAAGGTTCATGAATAAAGCGGAGCATTAGTTAAGCCAAAAGACATGACGGTGTACTCAGTAAAGACCATAACGAGTAGTGAAAGCCGTCTTCGGATATCTTCACTCGATTCGACTCGATGATAGCCCAATCTCAAATCAATCTTCGAGAACACACGGGCTCCACCAACCGATCAAAGAGATCATCAATACGAGGCAAAGGATACTTGTTCTTTCCACACCTCATTAAGCGGACGGTAATCAACACACATACGCAGATGTCTTGTCCTTCTTCTTTACAAAAATAGCTGGACAACCCCAAGGAGATGAGCTAGGACGAATGAAACCCTTCTCTTGCAGCTCACCTAGTTGCTTCTTCAACTCCGCCAACTCATTCGAGGCATTCGATGCAGCGCCTTAGAAATCGGGCGATCGGGCAGCAACTCGATCACGAACTCCAAGCCTCGAACGGAGGCATCCCCGCAAGTCTTCGGAAATACATCCACATAATCACAAACAAGAGGAACATCTTGGATCTCAGTGGCTCCACTTCAAGTGCACCGAGAAAGGGTTCTCGCAATCGCGGAAAACCCAACTTGTTCACCAAGAACCGTGAGGTAGACAATCCTCCCGCACAATCGATTTGCCCCAAGTGTCGGACAACCAATCCATGCCAAGGATCACATCCAGCGCGCGGAATTGAGTAGAATAAGACTCGCCAAGAATCCCACTCCTTCAATGTGGATAGGAACATCCCGGACACTGGTCGCTCTTATTTCCAACCCGAGAGCGAATAAGTAGTGGAATCCCCAAAGGAACACAAAGAAGCCCACAATCAACAAAGAAACGACCTCGAAATAAACGAGTGCGAGGCTCCGAGTCAAATAAAATCGTAGCGAGGATGTAAATTGACAAGAAGCGTACCCAACACCACGCCGCGCCTCCGTGCCTCCTCACCGAGATATGATTGACTCGACCGCTCCCAAGCCCGGGTCTTCGGTCGCGGTGACCACTCCCTTGCCCGCATCCTCCATTAGGACGAGGCCGCTCAGATCTTCTTAGGCAACTACTCGCGTAGTGGCCCTTGTTGTGGCAGAGAAACAGGTGGCGTCGGCGCAGGGTTGCGGCGAGCAACCTGCTGCCGGTCGCAGCGCACGCGGATCGAGCCACGCTCGCGGAGGACGTGGAGCTGGTGCCGAAAGCCTCGCGCCGTGAAGCTCGAGTGGGCCTCGTGCCGCCCAACACGAACGCAGCGGGGCCGGCCCGAGCGGTCGATAGACCTCCCATTTGCGCTATGGACTCGCCAGCTCTCGCCTTGTGCTCGGCGACGATGGCCTTGTCCACCAAGGTCCGAAGTCGGGAAGTCCACAATAGAGAGCTTGTCTGTAGCTCCTCGCACAAGCCCTCCATGAACTTCTCCCGCTTGGCCTCATCGGTGGCCACCTCGGCAGAGCGCACTCGCCAAATGGTTGAACTCATGGAGGTACTGAGTCACGATTTGCGCCTGTTTGAGCGCAAGGAACTCCTTCTTCTTGACTTCATCGGTGCCGGGGACATGGGCCCGACGGAAAGGCGACCGAACTCCTCCCACGAGACCACGTGTCCGCAGTCGCATGGCGAGGAAATTCTCCCACCATGAGAGTGCTGCACCCTCCAACCGATGGGATGCGAAAGTGCCCGCTCCGCCTCGGCATCGAGCAACGTTGAGCTTCCGCTCAACCGCACGCAGCCGGCCTTGGCGTCAAGGGTCCTCGGACCGGAGAAAGTAGGAGGTCGAGCACGGAGAAACTCCAAGCCCCCACGAGCTCGATGGCCACCCTCCGGATCGAGGCACCAGAGTGAGTGGAGGTGTTCCTCGCGATGACCTCCAACACTCTGCGGTCCTCCGAACGGTTGCGTTCGATCTGCATGAGGACTTCCGCCATGGTCGGAGGAGGGGGAAGCTCCTCATCGGGACTACCTGGCTGATTCCGACCGCTCCGGGTCCCTCCAGCCATCCTGTTTCACTTAGACAAATTAGTTACAATCCCGAGTTAAAGAAACAAAGAAATCCAAACTCAATTTAAGAGGCTCAGAAGTAACCACCAAAGAGCATAAGGCCATAAGTCACCAAATCGACTTTCCAAAACGACTAACTCGTATGGAAGAACGAGTAATCGTTTGAGAAGACCCAAAATTTCAGAACTCACTTCTAGCTCAAACATCCCAAAAATCAAGATATAACCACCTAATAGAGTATAGGCATTTAGCTAATTTCATATCACCTCTTACCCTTTTATTCCCACAAGTTTTAGTTGAATTTACCTCTCCTTCCCTACCTTATTTACTAACCACTAGTTAGCTGTCCACATTTCTTTCTCCAAGCTCTGATGGTTCCCCCAAAACCAATTTAATCGATAGTGGCTAACTTTTGAAAGGAAGAGAGGAACAACTTTTTCAAAACTTAAGTGAGAGTAAGGTGAGCGAGCACGCTAAGATAGGTAAGGAGTAAAATTAGAGAACCTACTTAAATTTTCATGAACTATTTGAAAATAGGTTTTCAAAACATCCTAAAGGCGTAGAGCTAGTGGTTTCTACGGTCGATGATGGCTCGATACCAACTTTGTGAGGACCAGAATATTTAACTAGTAACGCTTAACCTCCAACCGGTTCTAGCATTACTAATTAAGCATTCTAAGCCTCGATGGGCATATGTTTCCCAATTGCAACATATGCACATCATCACAAAATTACACATCATTTCCATACACATACATCACTAAGTTCATCAACGACATACATAAAGTAAAGTTATTACAAAGAGGGCCGACCGCCAAATAGAACCATAAACACGAATGACAATGAAGCAAAAACGCCATAAGATGGCTAGAACAAAAGTCGACCGGTTAGCCATACAACCACAGGGCAACCGATCGGCCGCCAAGCTAGTCGCCCATAGCTACCACAACACACTCACAAAGTGAGGCCCTCAAGCTCACCTTCGCCCTCTGCAACAAAATAATTAAGCATAGCAACCGAGTACAAAGATTGTCTTTGTACCCGCAAGACTGACGTGTGGAATAACAGACCTATTCATATCTACATGCAAGCTTATTTAGGTGGAGGTCGTATGTCTCATTTTGCACAAAGCCAACTTTATTTGCAATAATGTAATACATTTGAAAGCAAGTTTGCAAATCTATTTTGTTGTCAACATAAAAGCGTAATAACGATACATACAAGTAACCACACAAGTGACTATCCCAATAGCCACCACAACATAGCACGAATCCCGATTCGTACCACCCATCAATTTTTAATTAAAAGGTTTTAGTCTAACTCTTGAAAGCTTACCCAAGCGTGTCCATAACCTAGGACGAGGCTATTCGAATAGTTTTAACCCTGCAGGGGTGTACCAATGTACCCACACTTCGCATCGCTTTAAGCCACAAAGCACACTTCCAAGGTATGCGGCGCAGGGCTAAGTCCTACGAGACGTTTTCCAATATTGTGTATTAACTACGAGCCGCTCGTATGGATGAAAACCCATACGCTACATTGCAAGCCGAAAGACAACAAATCCCATCACGGTGAAGTCTTTCGCACTACAATGCTCCCAACGCCATCCCTCCCGCGACTCCTGCACCCGTAGCCAATACCCGCCAAAGTACTAAGTCAAGAGAGGTCCCATACCTCTAGTGTGGTTAGCACGCACAAATTACTCGGATAATAGATACTCCCAAGATGTTCGGTCCTTAATTGACTCGGCACCATTCCACCACACCCCACAATCACACCATCATACCATTGTGCCCAAGTCTAAATCATTTTTATTTTCAGTTTTAGTTTTCATAAGTAGACATGGCACAAGGCTGAAAATCAATAACCATAATAAGTTTCATGTGATCAAGGTTATCGACAAGTCGATAACCGTCCATTTCTACCGGAACTAAGCATGGCTAAGCATTTAATTCGCAACTACTAAGTGACAAGAGCTCATCCACGAACTTTAATCACAGCAATAACCTAGGCTCATGGTAGTAGAGGATAGACATTTGCTTAAGGAAATGCATCTACTAGGTAAACTAACGACAATAGTTTAACACAAGGTAGCAATGCATACATCGTAGTTGCAAACAAAATAAATACTTAAAATAAATGGGATTAAAATGGTCAAACTGCTTGCCTTGCTGCTGTTGCTCAACCTGTTGTGGAGGGTCGCTCTCGTGGTCACCGCAAATGTCGAAACCTGCGAAAGAGCGAAAACAACCGACAAAACCAATAAGAGCGAAGATCACCGAAAGAACCTCAAAAACCAAAATCATCCAAATCACTTGAAATTCATACAGAAGCAAGGGTATGATTTTAGATAAACTTACCAACAAAAATCATTCCATTTGGACTAGGCATGCAAAAGATATAGCCTAAACCATTTTCTTAAGCTTTTAAAATTCAAAAACTAATTAATTGATGCTACTGTCCATATCACGAATTTCCAGAAACATTATGAACTTGGAATTTTTATAGTAGATAGATAATAACATCCTAAAGTTAGCAAAATTGAGTTTGCACAATTTGGAGTTAAAATGCATTACTTATGACCTTTCTAAGTCATAAAAGTAGTACACAAGTTACATGCAAAACATGATTTTTTAGAAACAGCAACATGCATACATCTAATTTTCCATAAAACTACACTAACCAAAGTTTCTAACAAAATTGGGTTTACTGTTTTGGAGTTACAGAGAAATACTTATGCATTTTTCAATATAAAGAATTGGTTAGAACCTTAATTAAACTAGTCCTAAAGACATTTCGATAAAAGTGATTTCTGTAACAGATCATGATTCCAACCAATTTTAGATTAAAGTACACCTACTGTAGAAGCTAACAAAATTTGATTCAACAAATTTGGAGCTAAAATGAATTAGTTACACATTGTACAACATGTCAACCTTTTTCTTTTGCAAAGAAAAGGAGTTAAAGGTTTAATTCCTAAAACAATATTTTCTGAAACAGATACATACTCGAAACTATTTTTAGCAGCAAGATCAAGAGAAAACAAAATTACCAGAAGTGGATTCAATCATTTTGGAGTTATAATGATTTAGTTATGCATTTTTGAAGTTAAACAAGATTTTTAGTTCGACTATAAACCATTTCTGAAATTCTAAAGCCATAACACCTATTCTCACCGAGCACTACCTAGCCACGGTGGTGGACAACGGGGCGGCGTCACTTTGACTCGGTCCACGCGGGCTTGGCTCAGCCGCAACAGGACGAAAGCGTACCGCTGAGAATACGTTTTCAAAACAAAAGAAACGTAAACCTACAAAATACACTATCACTTAAACGTCTAGGCCCACATGTAATAGACTCATTAGCAGTTAAACCTGGCATTACCGCTAACCTAATGACTCGCTACATGACCCTTGCCGGACGCGCCGGAAACAGAGCGGCGCGTGAGCTTCCGGCGGTTCGCCGGCGATGAAGTCCACGGCCGCGTGAACTAAGGTTTGGGATGACTCCGCAATAGTACGGCGTACCAGAAGCAAGAGGTCATGAGGGTTAGGTCGGCCGGTACCGGCGGCGAGCTAGAGCTAAACGGCGGCGCCCCATACGGCAAACGTGCACTACGCGACCTGGTTCGTTTCCGAGTTAACTAACGCGTGCTTATGCTACTAGAGAGGTCACTGAGGCCTACCGGTCGACGGAGGTCGGGAGTCGAGGAGTCTCGCCGAGCCGAGGACGACGATGAGGCCGAAAAGAGCTCCAATGGGGACAGAAGGACCTGAGCGAAACCAACCACAGAGGGTCATCGGAGAGGCGCAAGAACCGAGATAGGAAGCTACAAGAGCGAGAAATCGGCAAGATGCTTACCAGAATCAAGTGGGGAATGAACGGTTGCAACACGGCCGGAAATGAGCAAAACCTCGAATCACCAAGCTTCTGTCGTGCATTACCGAAATGGATTGAGGGTTAATGCTCAGGAAACCAAGGCACGAAGTAGGACGCGAACGACCGAGGTCCATACCTATTGGAGACGAAAAGAGCTCGGGGAATGCCACTGATCCGCGCTCTGGATTGCGGCGAGGGCACGAAGATGGACCCGGAGCTACAGGCAAAAGGAGCTCCCGCATAAGCAAAAGTGGAACGGCATAAACCACAACACCGATAAGGAGCACCCGGGGAAGGCTTACCGAGAAAAGGAGCTCAGACCAGCCTCTTCTTCCTCAGCCCCGAGAGGAAGAATGAGTGAAATGGAGGGCCGAGGGGGGGTGTTATCCTGCGAGAGTGACGGAGTTGGCAACGGGAAGGAACGGAGATGCTCGAGATTGGTTCGGAGGCGGTGGATTGACGGCGTTGGACGGAGTGGCGAAGCGGCTGGGCGCGTGGCGCGAGCTCGAGCGCGAGTCGGCCGAGGTAGACGATGATGTCGACAGCGGCCTGTAGTCGAGACACACGCGCGCGCGAGGTCGGTTGGCGTGAAACACTAGGGACCGTTGGATCGAGATCCAAAGGCCGACAAACACGCGTGGGATTTTAAACTCCGCGGCGCGACGCGATCGGGATCGTTGACACACGATCGGACGGCTCGCACGCGGTGCGCTTAGTGGGTTAGGCTGAGTCGTTTCGCCGAGACAGACCGAGCCCGAGGAACAGTGATGAGTCCGAGGGTTAGGGTTAGGTTTGACCAGAATTGATTTTCTTGATTTCTAGATTGACCAAAGCTTAGAAAATAGAAATAAATTTCATAAAATTGTGAAATAATTCACAGAGGTTCCTGGGATGGTCTAGAACCCATAAAAATTTTGAAACCTCACTGTTCATGATTTTTTGTTTAATTTTAAATTCAAACTTACAATAGGTTATTGAAGCAAGTTTGAATTTTATGTGGATTGAGTTTAGCTCAAAAAAAATTTTGGAACAATTATATTTATTCATGATAATTATTATAAGATGTAAATAAATTATTTCCCAGAGTTTCACTTGAAGTAAATTCTTCCCAAAAATTATTTTAAGTGTATGCTCTTTATGTTTGACTTGTCTCCAAAAATATTCCAACAACTTCTAAAAATGGTGAAACTTTTCAGAGGGGTCACCCATCAACCCAAGAACTTAGGAAAAATACTCCCAGAGGATAATCACAAAATTTGGTTTGAAAATTTTTAGCGACAACAATTTCCATTAAAGAAATATGGTTCTTTTTAATTAGGAAATTATTGGGGAATAATTCTAGAAACTTTCCAAATGACTCATGAGGCAACAAAAGTTTTAAATTATCCTCACAAATTACATTTAGAACATAAATCAAAGTTTGGGATGTTACACTGGGTATTTAACTAGTAATACTTAACCTCTAAATGGTTCTAGTATTTCCAATTAAATATCCTAAGCCTCGATGGACATGTGCTTCCCAGAATTGTAGCACACATACATCTTTACAAAATCATGCATCATTTTCATACAACTTACAATGCCGAGTCTAGCAAAAGACATATATAATGTAGAGCTATTTACAAAAGAGCCGACCGGCTAAATGACGTCAAAGTAACATAAATGACAGCGGAAGCAAAAGCGCCATAAGATGGCAATAACAAAATCCAACCGGTTAGCCACATAACCCACAAGGCAACCGACCGGGCCGCCAAGCTAGTCGCCTCCACCGCAGCAAAACTCGCAAAAGTCGATCCCTTGGGGATCCACTTACTCCTCTCCAACAATAAAGCTATGCAATTGAGTACAAAAATATACTCGCAAGACTTACGAGTAACAAGCCTATACATAGCTACATGTGAGCTGAAACAAACAAGATGGTCATATGGTTAATTGGACGCATAAAGCAGTTTTCATTTGCAATAATGTAATAGATTAAAGGCAATTTATCAAATTTGTTTTTAAGTGTTTAAATAGCAACGATATACAATAAGTAACAAGAATAACCATCTAGAGGTGACTAACCCAATAGCCACCACAACATAGCACAAATTCCTAATTCGTACCAACCATGTCAAGTTTTAATTTAAAAGGTTATAGTCTAACTCTTGCAAAACCTAACCAAGCGTGTCCATAACCTAGGACAAGGCTATTCGAATAGATCAAACCTTGCAGAGGTGTACCAATGTACCCACACTTCAGACCGCCTTTTTGCCACAAGATTAAGCACACTTCCGAAGGTATGCTGGCACGGCTATGTCCTACAAGACATTTCCAATATTGTGTATCAACTACGAGCCGCTCGTATGGATAGAAACCCATATGCTACATTGTAAAGCCGAAAGTCAACTACCCATGAAGGTAAAGCTTTCGGAAAACTACAATGCTCCCGAACATCTTCCCTCCTACACAACCTCCTGCGACTCGGAGCTAACACACGCCAAAGTACTAAGTCAAGAGAGATCCCATTTCCTCTAGTGTGGTTAGCATGCAAAAATGCTTGGACAGTGTGACACAAGATGTTCGGTCCTTGTTGACTCAGGCACCAACCATTCACACCCAAAAGCACACCATCTTACCATTGTGCCCAAGTCTAAAATATTTTATTTTCAGTTTTAGTTTTCACAATTACACATAGCACAAGGTGCTAAATATGAAGTCATAATAAGTTTTGCGTGATCAAGGTTATCGACTAAGTCGACAACCGCCCAATTCGATGGTAGCTAAGCATGACTAAGCACATTACTCGTAAACTACTAAGTGACAAGGGCTCATCCAACGAACCCTAAATCGCAGCAAGATAATCCTAGGCTCAGTAGTAGAGGATAAACATTTGCCTACAAATTATGCATCTAATGGGTCAACTAATCGACAATAGTTTAACACAAGATAGCAATGCATACGTAGAATTTGCAAACAATATATTATACTTTCAAAATAATAGGAGCAATATGATCAAATGATACTACATCTGCTTGCCTTGCTCGTAGTCTTCTTGCTGCAGAGGATCGCTCTCGTGCTCAACAAATTCTTTGGAACCTAACGCAAGAACGCAAAAATCCAATAAGAACGAAGAACACCGAGAAAGACTCAAAAATTAAATTCATCCAAATCCCATGAAATTTACACAGCAGTAAGATCATGATTTTAAATGAATTTAGCAACAAGAATCATTTCATTTGGACTAAGCATGCAAAAGTCATAGCCTAAACAATTTCTTTCAGTTGCAAAATTCAAATTAAATTATTTTCTGTTACTGTTCATGGTACAATGTAATACCCCGAATATCAATTTGAGAGAATGTATTATTCGGGGGCGAGAAATTTATTCAATTTTCGAGTGCAATATAGTTTAGAGAGGGATTTATCCTAACAAGGAAAGTATCCATCAGCGATTATGTAATATCCTGTTTAACATTAGAGAATTAATTGAAATGAGAAAGGTATTTAATAGGAATTAAAAAGAGAAATCAGATTTTTAGAGGAGAAATAATCTTGGGCTTTCGGCCCACGTTGTTTGGACCAAGTGGGAAGTTGGTTTAAGAAGGGGTCAACCAAACCCTAGGTTTTTACTGTAGCATGCAGCTACAGTACCATGCCGCCACTGTAGCAACCCTCCTCCCCCTACTGCCACGCCCTCCATGTTGCCCCCTTTGCTATTCCTTGCTACCGGCCATCGGGAGGAAGAAGAAGGGAGAGAAAGGAGGAGAAGAAGGGACTTCTTCGTGGGGGATTGATCATCGTCTTTCCGCGAGTCTTCAAGGGTAACGAAGTGCTTTCTTCGCTGTTTGTTGATTACTAGATGCAAATTAGATTAGTTTGTTTGGATCGAAACTCTGTTGTTACAAATTCAGATCTGTCCAGTATGTTTCGCGGGCTGTTTCGATGTCTTAGAGGGCAAATTAGAAGTTTTGATCCGCTAGAGTTATTTAGATAATGTTCTTAGCTTTCGGTGGCCGCCAAGAACACCTGATTCCGATGTGCGGATCAAAAGTTATGATTGTTTTAGTTTCTGCTATCCAGAATTCTAACGAGAACTACCTATCAAGTTGTCTCCTAAAATATGATTATGTTACTGGACGATTCAGGGTTTGCTCTCAACTAGGTTATTGTATATAATTTCATAACCTTTTAATATTGATAAATAACACCCAATTTGGAGTTGTAGAACAAAAGTTATGAATGTTTCAATTCAGCCGATATTGCTGTCTGTTATTTCTGCCAACAGATTTTGAGCCGTGGGCCAAATTTTGTTAGATGCGAAATCTGAGATTTTGCCCAACTAGACATTGGTAGGTTTTGTTCTTGGATTTTCATATTGTTAAAGAACACTAATTTTGGTTCAGCCAATCAAAAGTTATGTCCGTTACCGTGCTGCTGTCCAGACCTGTTAGACAGATCTGGAAAGATGTTATTCATTGATCTATTAGAGTCATTTACAAACAGAATTTGAGATGTCCACCAACTAGGTTATTTTAGATATTTTCATTATCTTTATAGCCCAATTGAGCTTGCTATTTTTTTGATCTTTGGAGTAAAAGTTATGTAAGTTTTAAAGGGCCTGTCCAGACTCATTTTCCCTGTTTGAGTTGTCTGTCTTCGGATTAGATAAAATAGGTAGTTCTAGAGTGGTCAGGAAGGTTTTGTAGAACGATGCGGCTAGCATTAAGTACCATGTTGTTCTTATTTCAATTATTTACTTGTTTAGGCGGCGAGTCTTCGGATTTAAGGGCACCTTCATTGCTTGTTAATGCGTCGGAACGCGAAAGGCAAGTACTTCGATAATCTTACCAGTTTTGATTGATGAATGCTTAAATGTTTGTGTTGCGATTTCTCATGTTACACAAGAAGGTTCAATGCTTATGTTCTTTCATTTGTGATATTTCCATACCTAGAGATGATGATATTCTTTGTCCAATAATTTATTTCATGCATCCATTATTCATGTGACATCCACGGGAGTGGATTGTAAGTCCCACCATTCCAATGTGGGCAGATTTGGACATTGTCATGTCTCGTCCACGGGAGTGGATTGAAAGATCCATCAATTCCAGTATGGGCATGTAAGACCCATCAATTCCAGTATGGGCAAATTTGGACACCTGTATGAAACGTTCTTCATACGGGACTTGGATCCCCGCACTTTGCACTTTTGTTAAGGTGCGGGCTTAAGTGAACACCGACGGGTGTGTCACTAGCTATACCGGTATAAGCATGTGTGCAGTCCTTTCATTCATTAAATTCATTCATACCATGCATGCAAGTTTTCTTTCGCAACATGTTCAAATGTTGTGACGAGGTTGTCCCGTTCATATTTGTTATTTGTACTTGCTGAGTCACGGACTCACTCTTGCTTTGTTTATTTATTTATTTTAGGTGATCGTTGATGAGGATTCTTTTGGGAGGGAGTAGACACGCAGTACTCAATCATTTCACCATGCACTAGATTCAATAAAAGAAAGGATATTGTCTTCCTTTGGTTAAGTGATGGGTTGAAATAAATAAATTTAGCTGTGGATGATATCATCCTTCATGTTATGGTTGTTTAAATAACTGCTTATGTCCCATGATCATTGGTTTGATATGATTATCTTAGTGGATTCAATAGACTTAAATAAGTGGAACTTGTGAGTTATTGTTGGGTTCAGTTTTAATTCCTGCTTAGGTTCTAAAAGATGTTGGTCTTTTTATATTAGTTGATTAGTTTTTTGTTGAAAGTCTTCCGCAGTAGTGTTGTATGTTAGACCTTTAGGTAGCATTTTGACTTCCGAATAGCCAGGGTGTTACATACAATTTTCTAGAAATTTTTAGAACTTGAAATTTTTATGCTAGGCAGAACATAGCATTCTAAGAACAACAAAATTGGGTTCACTTCATTTGGGGTTAAATTGAATTACTTATGATTTTTCTAAGTGGTGAAAGTAGCACTAAGTTAATTTCAGAGGCAAAGACCTAAATAAAGCACATTCCATGTTAAAACATATTAACAAAGGAACTTAACACATTTTGGTTTACTCAATTTGGAATCACAGAAAATTACTTATGCATTTTCCAAGTTTTATTGAATTTCTAGCACAATAACTAAGGCTAAAGCAAGTTAATACAATTTACACAATTTTTTGGTATAGGGCAGTGTCTAAATACATAGATTAAAGTTCATTTCAACATAAATTTAACACAATTTGAATCATCTAAAATGGAGCTAAAATGAATTAATTATGCACTTCTGAAATTTAAAGCATTTAATAGTTTGAAATAAAAAACTTTCGGGCTTTTCTTGTAAACAAACTTCAACCGAAGAGGTCGTGGCCGTAGATCTCAAATCGCACGGCTACGACGCACGGGAGCATAGCACTCGCGCACGCGCACAGCGTACGCTGAGGAGGTCTAGACCGTCAGATATAGATTTGACGATCCAGATCTACAAGGCGAGGTCCGAAGGAGTAGGTCTAAGAGAGGAGGTCTGGGATGGCCAAGATCTACCAGAGGATGTCCTGAACGGCCAAGATCTAGACCAGGGAGGTCCTAACAGCTAAGATATTTGTAACAGAAGGTCTCAACGGGTCAAGATCAACTGAAGGAGGTCCTGACGGCTAAGATCTCATAGGGGAGGTGTTAACGGTTGAGTCCTAACTGAAGGAGGTCCTGACGGCTAAGATCTCATAGGGGAAGATCTTAATGGTCAAGATCTACACGAGGGAGTCCTAATGGTAGAGGTCTAAATGGGGAGGTCCCAACGGCTAAGATCTCACAGAGGGAGGTCTTAACGGTCCAAATCTCCACAGGGGGGTCCTCAATGATAAGGTCTTAACAGAGGGGAGCTCTTGAATGGCTCAGATCTCCAGGGGAGGTCCTGAATGGTCAAGGTCTACCCGAGGGTGGTCCTAAAGATTAAGATCTGCAAGGAGGGAGGTCCTGGGGTTTTCTTTACAAAAGACCAAGGGGTGGGCTTTTGCGAAGAGGACCCCGAGGGTGGTCCCGAGGGTATTTTTTACAAAAATGACCACGGATGTGGTCTTTTTGCACAGGGGTGATCCTAACGGTCTAGATTAAAACCAAGGAGGTCTTTAACGGCTAGGATCTGCCCTAAGAGGTCCTGACAACTAATGTTTTCACAAAGGGAGATCCTACGGTTAAGGTCTAACCCAAAGAGGTCCTTAATGGTTGAGATCTACCTAGGAGGTCCTGAAGGTTGTCAAACTTACGAAAACAGGGCAAGTACCGCGCTTTGCCCGCCGGCTCGTCGCCGGCGACTTTAGTCACGACGACGCAAACCACAAGCGGCAAAACAAACACAATACAAATGCGAACACGATGGGAGCACTTTCGACGACGGAGTTGGCCTAAAACGCTGGCGAGCCGGAGTGAGGCGGAGGAGCAAGTACGACAAAAACTAAAAATGGCGAAAAGCTCTGTGGCAGTCTAATCCAGTAGGTGCTCGAGCATTAAGGTGCTATCGTGAAGGTACCTGGGCGCAGAGGAGGTCCGGAGGAAGTCGAAGGAGCCCTGGCGGCGGAGATCGGCGCCGGAACTGAGGACGACCACGTGGACAAGAGATCCTGAGCAAAATGAGAGGCACAGAAAGGAGAGGATAACTTCGCCAGGGTCCAGAGGAGGTCCACAAGTAGCCGATTGAGAGGAGGAGACCCCTTATCGGAGTTGAGGAAGAAGGCGATGAAACACGGCCGAAGGAGAGAAAATCCAAAATTAGTTGCTCCCTGTTAAAGCAACCAAAATTTCATTAGGGGTTTTGATGGAGGTGCTGAGGGGCTCAAGGCGAAGTAAGAAGATTCGCAAAAGATCCCCCAAGGACGCCAAAACAAATAAGCTTGCTTGCGACCGTCAATGGCAGCTTTAGGTGCTCTTTGGCGATTGAGCTCAACAAGCAGCGAGAAGCTCAAGGGCACTAAAATGGTGCTGGAAAGGAATGCCAAGAGGAGCTCTGGGGCCTTATATAGCCGGAGGAGGCAACAGTAGGCTAGGGCAAAGCTCGACTGTGGGCTTGGTCCACGCCTCCGCCCTGGACGAAATGGGCGGGATGGGAGCAGGTGGAAGGAGACTTTTAGGGCAAAGCTACTGACAAGCAATTAATGCCAAGGCTCAGAGACGCCGAGGGTGACGCACAGCAGTTGACAGAGCACACCCGCGCTCTGCCATAGCGCGCATGCTTGTACGGGCGTGAGGAGGAAGGAGAAGAAAAGAAAGGGGGAGGTCGTGGCGGTAGGATTTGGGAAGAACGGTCGGGATTAATCAAGACCTCTGGAGGTCTAAAACGACATGGGAGGTCTGGGGTGTTGGATCATGATCCAGCGGCCGAAACACACCCACCCCAACGACTGTGCCCAGTACAGTTAGGTGGTCTAGCTCGACCCTGAGCCCGAGTCTGACCCATATCTGACTGGTTTGACTAGGGTTTTCAAAATAAGAATAGAAAGTTTGAGGAATTGTTTAAGGTAGCAAACTATCTCCAAAAATTCTAAAATGTTTATAGGTGCTTGCTAATTTTGATATTGACCTTATATAAAATTTTTAGAGGTTTTCATGCAGTGCATTTTCCTCCAAAATTTCTGCAAGGTTCTCAGCTAAGGTTTGACTCAAAGTCAAACTGATTTGACTAACCTCCTAAAATATTCAAAAATTTCTAAAAATTATGAAATTTTTCAGAGGAGTCACACATCATCCCTCGAACTTAGAAAAAATATTTTCAAAGAATGATCACAAGATTTGACAAGGATTTAGAAAGTGGAGGGTCATGACTTGGTTAAAAAATAACTTGTGCTTTTGAATTTCCACAATTCCTTTACAAGAATTTTCAGAAATTCCATACAACAACAAGATGTAAGAAAAGTTTTAATTTCTACACATTTTCTTACATTTGAAACACAAGCCAAAACTTGGGATATTACAAATCTCCCCCCTTACAAGAATCTCGTCCCGAGATTCCGTTCACTCGGAGAAGAAAGACGGGTAGTCCGCACGCAGACGATCTTCCCGCTCCCATATTGCTTCATCCTCGAATGATTTGACCAATGAACTTTAAGGAACTTGATGACACGATTCCATGTTCTTCGTTTAGCTTCTTCGAGGATACGAACAAGATGTTCGCGGTAGGTCAAATCTTGTTGAACATCGAGACTTTCCAACGGAGTTGCCTCGGATGGAACACGAAGGCACTTCATCAAATGGGATACATGAAACACATTATGTACCCTCTCAAGTGCAGCTGGCAAATCCAACTTGTAGGCAATAACTCCTACTTTCTCGATGATGTGGTAAGGCCCAACATACCGAGGAGCCAACTTGCCCTTGATGCCGAAATGTTGATGGCCCTTCAAGGGAGAGACCTTGAGATAAACAAAGTTATTAGGCTCAAAGCTCAACTCGTGGCGACGATGATCCGCATAGCTCTTTTGCCTGGACTGGGCCGTGCGCAAACGCTCACGAATAAGCTGAACTTGGCTTCCGGCCTCATTGATCAAATCTGTGCTGAAGAACTACCTCTAACCTGTCTCTGACCAGTTCAATGGGGTTCTGCACTTTCTCCCATACAAGGCCTCAAAAGGTACCATGCCGAGACTGGCTTGGAAACTGTTGTTGTAGGAGAATTCGACAAACGGCAGGCACTTCTCCTACTTGTTCCCATTGGAAAGAACAAAAGCACGGAGCATGTCTTCCAAGACTTGGTTGACTCGTTCCGTTTGGCCATCCGTTTAAGGATGATAAGATGAGCGGAAGGAAAGACGAGTCCCTATAACCTTCTGCAAGCAACTCCAAAACTGGGAGGTGAAAAGGGAACCACGATCTGAGATGATCGTCTCAGGTACACCATGCAAACTACATAGCACCAATCAGTTCTAAGAATAACAATATCCTTTTCAGTTGATTGAGGGAGGAAGGGGCTACTGCCCAAACAGAGTCTTACACAACATACCTAGATGCAGTCATCTCTATTGAAGTTCACAGGGAACTCTCCGGATGATGAGCTCCAGGTGACCCGGTGTCAGGTGGG
Source organism: Ampelocalamus luodianensis (assembly GCA_036346255.1). Lineage (NCBI taxonomy): Eukaryota > Viridiplantae > Streptophyta > Magnoliopsida > Poales > Poaceae > Ampelocalamus > Ampelocalamus luodianensis. The sequence goes on along the minus strand of JAYEVH010000566.1, from coordinate 787,261 downwards.
GACAAAGGGTTGAGGAGGCACCACGGGATCCTAATAAAGAAACATGACCTTCCGGAGGATCGGGCCTCTGATTGCTAGGAAATCCTGCCGCCATGTGGACTTGGCGGCGCGGCCCATAGACAGGCACTGGCCCTGCCACTTCCGGAAGTCGAAACTCGGGTGGTGCCGCAGCAGCTGGGGAGGTCTCATTTGCACCAAAATGCACATTGCGAGGAACGCGGTTCAAGCTGACCCTGATCCTGAGGTACTCCTGGGCCTCCCTGAGACGGCGCCGAGTTTTCGACAGCTCATACAAATTGCAGCGATGATCTTGGTCCATGATACAAACCAATCTCGCCAACTGGCGTACTTGAGGGTCTTCTCCGAACTGAATCTCAACGAACGTGTTTACGTCCGCTTCAAGACCTCTTTGAGGGAAATGGTTGTAGGGTGGTTGAGACAATTCCGTCAAGTCATGACGAAGTTGACTCATAACCCTGCTGGCCGCTTCCTGAATGGCCATGGCTTCGGAGGTGGCGTGAACCTGGAAGCAGTATGGAATACTACCGGTCACTTGCCTTGCGATGATGTTGACTACGAATCGATACTCTTCCATTCCTGGTCCTCGGTCCCGATGGTAGATGGCATACTCTGGTTGGTAGGTGAAATTGGCGTGCCACATCATATCTCGCAGTAGTGCGGGATACCCGTCCACGTACTCCGCACGCGTCTCCTTGACCAAATACCAGCTGCCCATCTATCACATACAAGGATAAGGTAGGTGAGCAATTAGCTAGTGAATCCAACCGAAAGTTGGGGTGGGAACGGATACTAAGATGGTTAAGGACCAAACCCGAAAACTGAAGGCAAGCAGAACAAATAACACACTAAGGAACAACTCCAAAGGCTTGAAAACAGGCACCAAAATTAGCATAAAACCTCAAGTCACAAAATCAACTTCTCGGCATGACTAACCCGTATTAAAAGAACGAATAATCAGTTGAGAAGGTAAAATTTCAGAACACAACTCTAGGTCTAACACGACTAAAGAGCAAGGTAAAATCATCTAAGGGAGTGTTAGATACTTAGCCAACTAGTATCAAAACTTACCCTTTTATTCCCACATGTTTTAGTTGAATTAACCTCTCATTTTCAGCGCTATTTACTAACTAATAACTTGCTGTCCAAAACCGATGCTTGCTGTCCTGATTTTGCCTTCAAGCTTCCAGCCGAAAATTCCAACTCCAATAGCTCCTAATCTTCACCAAAAGACAGCCACACTTCAAGTTATAACTCTCATTGTTTTTTCTAAAACCACAAGTAATCAATAACAACTATCTTTTGGAAAGGGAAGAGGAAAAACAATTTTTCAAACTCAAATAGAGCAAGGTAAGGTGAGCAAGCTAAGATAGATGAGGAGTAAAATCTGAGAGCTTACTTAGGTTTTCACAAACCATTTAATATTTTGAAACTAAGTTTTTCAAAACTTCCTAACGCGACCAAGCTAGGGGTTTCTACGGTCAGTATGGCTCTGATACCAACTTTATGAGGACCCGGGGTATTTAACTTGTAATACTTAACCTCCAAATGGTTCTAGTATTACCAATTAAATATCCTAAGCCTCAATGGACATGTGCTTCCCAGAATTGCAGCATACATACATCTTTACAAAATCATGCATCATTTCCATACAACTTACAATGCCGAGTCTAGCAAAAGGCATACATAATGTAGAGCTATTTACAAAAGAGCCGACCGGCCAAATGATGTCAAAGTAACATAAATGACAGCGGAAGCAAAAGCGCCATAAGATGGCAATAACAAAATCCAACCGGTTAGCCACATAACCCACAAGGCAACCGACCGGGCCGCCAAGCTAGTCGCCTCCACCGCAGCAAAACTCACAAAAGTCGATCCCTTGGGATCCACTTCCTCACTACAACAAGAAAGCAATGCAGTTGAGTACAAAAATGTACTCGCAAGACTTACAAGTAACAAGCCTATACATACCTCTTTTATCACTTTTGTCGAACCCGGGAACGAAGGATCCCGAATTTTCTGTGTTCATACATGATGAGGACATCCCTAATTTGGATACAACCGCGCCTACACACACAGCTGATCCACAACCAATGTTACAAGGACCAATTACTCGAGCTCGTGCTCGCCAACTTAATCACCAGGTGCATTCGTTCATAGGGTTATATATTACTGAGAATAGATCGCTACCTAATGCAAGTGATTTAATTGTGCTTAGGAACATGGGAAAGGACCAAGGAGAGGTATGTGGAATCATGGACAAGCATAGGAGGCATAATGGAGGACATCACGTCACTTTGGGTCCGAGCCAAGCAAGAGTTCGAGTTGGGCTCGTTCTGAATTCGAGTTCGGACTGCTGCGACAAAGACTAAGTTCAAACGGCGTAACTTCTTCATACGGACTCCGTTTGGGATGTTCTTGGACTTCATTGAAAGCTTATCAAGTATACTTTCCAATGGATCCAACCTCACCTTGAAATTCCAACCGAGCTGACCACAATAAACAAAACAATCCACGTCTGTTTTTTTTTATCGAGTCAAAAAGGGTGCTGCGCCACCTCCTCTTGGGCCCATGGGCCTTGTAACCCTAGGGGCGTGCGTCCACTTCCCTGGCTGCCACCCCTGGTCGTCTTCCCATATAGGAGCCGCCGCCCCCCTAGCTAGAACTCGGATTTCGTTGAATTTAGGTTTAGCCATTGTGCAAACTGCTACATTCTTGATTGTGTGGACGACCACTGTCAAGACACCTTCGAGATCCCACTTTTGTTTTCAATACCATCTATACTACAATCTTATTCGCAATATCAGATTGCATACATCTTATTCTTGCTAGTTCTTCGATTGCTCGCAGAATTGAACCTCGTGTTCAGTTGATCGCGCTTCCATCACGGTCAATAACGTCTCGGAGTTGGTTCAACGATTGCTAAGGCGCAAGCGTCGTCGTACGGTTGTAGTCGGATCGCGAGAGTCACCCCCACCCAAAATCGATAGTTATCAATCTCATCGAAAGATCAGGCACCCCGTCTCCATCAAGTGGTATCAGAGCTCAAGGTTGCTCGGTGAGAATTTACTGTTTTTCGTAGTTAGGTTGCTTAATTCCGAAAGTCCAGAAAAAGCCAAAAAAAATTATAGGATTAGATCACCTATCTATCCAAGACCAATTGCGCCATTGCATCTTTCTTTTCAGTGCATTGCATTGTTGAACTTTCGAGTGCATCGTCGTGTCTTTTGCTGGTCTTAGTGTCTAGTTCCTTTAGAGTTTCGAGTTCTGCTCACGTTTGGTCGCACCGTTGCGCTTGGGTTCAATCTGCTACCTCCATCGTTGCCAGTCCTTGCCGCGCCCGGCAGAGCCGTTGCTGTCTTTGCCTTCACGCTGCCACCATCCCTTGTCGCGTCCTACCGTAGCCACCACCCTCCTGCCGCGGCAAGCCACCATCCTCCTGCCACCGCCACACCAAGGGAAACCCTAACCAAGAACAAAAGTTCGTTTCGGTTTGTGACAGAAAAAAAAAGAGAGAAAAAAAAAGAAGAAAAGAAAAAGAAAAGAGAGGTTGTTTTCATGCTGCCAAAAAGAAACATAAGATTCATCTGACTTCGGCAACGCGATTAAAAAAAAATCAAAGTTTAGAGAGAGAGAGAGAGAGAGAGTTTGTGACCCATATCTTTTAATTACCTTTGTACCCCTACTTTTTAGAAAAAGTTTGTGACCCATATACCTCCCTAGGCCTGGAAGAGGACTTTGAAGAGTTTTGAGTGAGGTGCATATTTGCAAAAAAAAGAGGAGCAAAAAAAAAAAAAAGAGCGAAAAAAAAAAGTTTCTCAAAATTTGCTAAAAATTGACATAGCCCTTTTGTAAGTGATTCTAAGGTTCCCGTGAAGACGGCATCCTTTTCGAGCTTCACGCATCGTCTTTGTCGTTTGTGTTCTAGGCTCGCGTCTAGTACGGTCTAGCCTAGTACCAAGACTAACCGGCGTTGAACGATTTTTCACTTGCTTTCTCGATTTGATAGTTGCTAATCCATTGCTACCATACTTGAGCCTTCCAGCTATACCTTTTCTACAACCGCATAGTGAACTTCACCTGCAATCGCTCCATCCAATCTTCAGAGATACATTGACACCGCTGGTTGCCGATAACCCTGTTTGCTTGGTAAGAATTGGTAAGAATTCGATAGAAGGCTTGAGTGTGGCGAATTTTGAACCATCACATCCTAGTAGTTGTTAGGGACATATACTTGTGATTTGCTAACAATGGCAGGTTCTGCAGAGCATTCGAATGAGGATACATCTCATACTCCTCATACAACATTTTCTGCATCCCAAATTTTGGGCTTGTGTTTCAAATGGAATCGTAGAAATTAAAACAACATTTTCCTGTCAAAACAATCTTGTCAAATCTTATGATCATCCTCTGGATATATTTTTCCTAAGTCTCTGTGGTGGTATGTGACCCTCTGAAAAATTCCACAGCTTTTTTGAAATTGTTTGAATATTTTTAGAGGTATCAAACCTGTTTGACTCTCAGTCAAACATTAAAACAGAGCCTTGTAGAATTTTTGGAGATTTATTCGCGGCATAAAACTCTCTGAAAATTTTACACAAGGTCAATGTCTCAGTCAGCAAGCTCCTGTAAAATTTCAGAATTTTTGGAGTTATTTTGCTACCCCAAATAAATCCTCAAAAGTCTCAGCAATTAAAAACCTAAAACCAAATTCACTATTCATTGGGTTCAAGTCGGGCTCGAGTCCGAGCCACTTGACTTGGTTGAACCACCTAATCGCACCGAGCGCGGTTTAAAAACGCGTCGCGATATCGTAGTTGGATTCGGATCGCGTGGCCCATGTTCGTAAGCATTCGGACCCTCCGGTTGCATTGGTCAATAGGGACCGTTGGATCTCAATCCAACCGTCGCATCCTTGAGAGCAATCGACCGTCCGCGAACTTGTTTAATCGTGACCGCCCATTTTCGATCCGACGGTCACCGTTCGTCTTTCTGTTCTTCTTCCTCCTCTTCTTCTTCGACGCGCACGAGCGCAATGGCGAGAAAGAGAGGTTGAGTGGGCGGCGTTGATGTGTCACCCCACGCTGCTTTTGTCAACGTCTCTCTGCAATGCATTTAATGCGCATGAGCTTTCTCCTCCATTGTCACCATGCTCACTTGCTCCCATCATTTCGTGGTCTACAACCGAGCATGAACCGAGCTCACCATGGGCTCATGTTCTTGCTCAAAAACCCTAATCCCTTCCTATAAATTGGCTCCCTAGGTCCTCACAGGTGTTCTTTTGCACCACACTTAGCTATTCTCTGTGTTTGAGCTCAAGAACACCTCTCACCCTCAAAACACCATTGTTGGCCGTAGAGCTCCAATGGCAGCCTTGGTGTCCAGTGGTTCATCCTCAATATTTCTTGCACCCTTTTGAACCCCTCAACCTCCTTTATATTTCCCCTAACTTGATTTTGGGTTGCATTCACGAGAATCACTCAATTTTAAGTTTGGAGATTTTCAGTTGGTTTCACCCCCTTTCTTCTCCAGCTCCGGTAAGTGATTCTTTTTGCAATTACTTGCTTTTGGAGCCTCTTTGAGCTATAATGAAGCTGTGGTAATGATGTGGTTCCACTCATTTTGCTCGAACCTCATTTCCACTTCATCTTCTTCGGCTCGGTGGACTTCATCGTGTTCAAGTCTTCCCGGCCATCTTTGGAGCTCCTCTCGGTTAAGGTAGCTCCTATGTAGTCCCTAGAAGTCATGGCTTTCGCTTCCTTGGACTGCAGCAGAGCATTTTGCTATTTTCGTGTTTGCCGTGTCGGCCTTCATCTTTGTTTTCCGGCTCGCGGCGTTCCAGAACCTCCACCGCGGCGAGGTCACAGCAGCTGGGTCCGCAACACTATTGCGAACCCATTTTGATAGTTTGTGGGCGCCGTAGTGGCCGAGTCGCGGCGACAAGCCGCCAAAGCCACTCGGGTTTTGCGACACGAAGCTCCGTTTTCGTCGGATCATTAGGACATTAATTACCAATCATTAGCTGTTAATTATGTCTTAATCATTATTATTGGGCCAGCGACCGTGGGCCCAATCTCCTTAAATCAATCTCTGTTTCACTCACTTTGTTCGAGCATCATTAATGCTTAATCATTGATTAATAAAAATGTCGGCACTTAATCTGTCGAAACCTTCTGCTGGTCGACTTGTGGGCGGTGCCTTTGTCTTGGCGTGGGTTAAATCGTTGCGGTCGTGACTCGTATTCACCGACATGCGGTCCCACTCGTCGATGCCCTTTTGAACTTCGATCTATAGCGCCGTCCATTTTGTGATCCGCGGCCCGGATCTGCATGCATTCGACCATCCGGTTCCTCGTCGCCTCGGCGTCGATCTTGCGATCAATGGCTGAGATCGTGTGTGCAATCGGACAATCCGGTTGTTGGTGCGTTACGGGCGCCCATCCGCCGATCTGCGGTGCCGGATTGGCCAACAACAACGATCACCGTCGGTTGCATACATCGTGCGGCCGTTGGATCTTGATCAGCGGTGGGTTTCGTTAGGGTTTAGCGGCGCAGGCGCCTGTTTCAGCGCGTGAGCCGTAGGATGTCGATCAAGGGTTGCCGAGCGTCCACGTCATTTTTTCTTCTATTAGAACATTACGTATTTGGTAAGTATTTGTTTGATGGTGAAAATGATATAAAAACTTTAGAAACTCATAACTAATTCATTTTAAGCGCTTTTAGTTAATTCCAACTGAATAAATTATGTTATCACTTTAGCTCATTATAAAAATGGATTTAAGCATGTTCGAAAGAGAAAAATTGTATGACTAGGAATAACTTGGTTTCTGTCATTTTGAATATTCCGAAAATGGATAAAACGTTAGAAAATGCATATCTTGCTCATGTATATCCAAAATGAATGATTCCAACTTTGATAAATTTGTTATCAACCCAATGTTAATGTAAAAATGATGATAGGTCCAAGATTGTAAAGTGAAACCTTGATTAATGAGTTAGTACCTATTTTTAGCAATTAGAAAATTCGAAGACTTGTAAAATGCACAAGTAATTCTCTGTAAATGCATAATATATTTGATAAATTCTAGAAAACCCTCTGTTGGTATACTTCTCTGTAAAATTAGTTTTGAACATATTTATGCTCTGGAAAGGGTATTATGCTAATTTTGCATCTTAGAAAAATCATAACTAAATCACTTTAACTCCAAATGACCTGAAAATTTATATGGGTTACCTCTATACCAGTAGGTAGCTACCATAAAAATTTCAGCTTCAAAATCTTTCTAGAAAATATTTTTGCTACAGTGCTAATTATGGCCTAAAAATGTGTTTTTAGGTAATATCTTTTGCACCGCAATTCCAAATTAGGTTTTTCCAGTTTCTATGTCTAGGTATATTCGTATTTCACCTTGTGTATAAGTTTCGTCGCATTTGGATAATTTTTGCTTGCTCTTTGGTTTAAGTGTTGCTAGTCTTATTGGTTGTTCTTAGTTCTTTTGCCTCTCGCTTAGGGTTAGACATTTGCGGTAACCCCAGAACGATCCTCCATAACAAATTGAGCAACAGCAAGAAGGCAAGCAGTTTGATCATGTTAATCCCAGTATTTTAAGTATTTATGTTGATTACAAATTCTATGTATGCATTGCTACTTTGTTTTAATAGTTGGCCTAGTAGATGCATTCCTTAGCAAATGATTATCCTCTACTACCATGAGCCTAGGTTACTTGTTTGTGATTTAGAGTTCGTGGATGGGCTCTTGTCACTTAGTAGTTGCGAATTAATTGCTTAGCCATGCTTAGCTTCGGTAGAAATGGGCGGTTATCGACTTGTCGATAACCTTGATCACACAAAACTTATTACGATTTATGATTTCCACCTTGTGCCATGTCTACTTGTGAAAACTAAAACTAAAAGCAAAATGATTTAGACTTGGGCACAATGGTATGTTGGTGTGATTCTCGGTGTGGATCGAATGGTGCCTAAGTCAACAAGGACCGAACATCTTGTTACACTAAACCAAGCATTTTAGCGTGCTAACCACACTAGAGGGTATGGGACCTCTCTTGACTTAGTACTTTGGCGTGTATTGGCTCGGGTCGCAGGAGGTCGCAGGAGGGATGGTGTTGGGAGCATTGTAGTGTCCGAAAGACTTCACCGGGATGGGATTTGTTGTCTTTCGGCTTGCAATGTAAGCGTATGGTGTTTCTACCCATACGAGCGGCTCGTAGCTAATACACAATATTGGAAAGCGTCTCGTAGGACTTAGCCGTGCTTGCATACCTACTGGAAGTGTGCTTTTGGCTTAAAGGCGGTCCAAGTGTGGGTACATTGGTACACCCTGCAGGGTTAAAACTATTCGAATAGCCTCGCCCTAGGTTATGGACACGCTTGGCAAGGTCTTTCAAGAGTTAGACTACAACCTTTTAAATTAAAACTTGATGGGTGGTACGAATCGGGATTCGTACTATGTTGTGGTGGCTATTGGGATAGTCACTTCAGTGTGGTTACTTGTATGTATCTTTACTTATCACACTTTGATAACAAAACAGATTTGCAAACTTGCTTTTGAAATATATTACATTATTGCAAATAAAGTTGGCTTCATGCAAAATGAGACATACAACCTCCACCTAAATAAGCTTGCATGTAGTTTATGAATAGGTCTCTATTCCACACGTCGATCTTATGGTACAAAGACAATCTTTGTACTCGGATGCTATGCTTAATTGTTTTGTTGCAGAGGAAGGAGGTGAGCTGAGGGGCCTCACTTTTTGCAGTGTGTTGTGGTAGTTTCATGGGCGACTAGCTTGGCGGCCGATCGGTTGCCTTGTGGGTGTGTGGCTAACCTGGTCGACTTTTGTTCTAGCCATCTTATGGCACATTTTGCTTCCACTGTCATTCTTGTATATTATTCTATTTGGCGGTCGGCTCTCTTTTGTAATAACTTTACTTTATGTTGTTATTGAACTTAGTGATATTGTTGTATGGAAATGATGTGTAATTTTGTGATGATGCGCATATGTTGCAATGGAAACATATGTCCATCGAGGCTTAGAATGTTTAATTAGTAATGCTAGAACCATTTGGAGGTTAAGTGTTACTAGTTAAATATTCCGGTCCTCACAAAGTTGGTATCGAGCCATAATCGACCAATAGAAACCCTAGCTTGGTCGCCTCTAGGATACTTTGAAAACTTACTTTCAAATAGTTTACGAAAACTTAAGTAAGTTCTCAGATTTTACTCCTTACCTATCTTAGCTTGCTCATCTCACCTTACTCTCACTTAAGTTTTGAAAAAGTTGTTCCTCTCTTCCTTTCAAAAATTAGCCTTTATCGATTAACTTGGCTTTGGGAGAAACATGAGAGCTTGGAGGAAGGAATTTGGACAGCTAGCTAGTGGTGAGTAAATAAGGTAGGAAATGAGAAGTAAATACAACTAAAACTTGTGGGAATGAAAGGGGTAAGAAGTGATATGAAACTAGCTAATGCCTATACTCTATTAGGTGGTTATACCCCGATTTTTGGGCTGTTTTGAGCCAGGTTTTAGTTCTGAAATTTTGGGTCTTCTCAAACGATTACTGCTCTTCCATACGGGTTAGTCGTTTGTGAAGTCGATTTGGTGATTTTTGGTCTTGTACTCTTGGTGGTTATTCCTGAGCCCTTTTATTGAGTTTGCATTTCTTTGCTTCTTTTTATCTCGGCTTGTAGCTAACTTATCTTAGTGAATCGGGATGGTGGTGGGACACGAGGCGCCGGAATCACCAGTAGTCCCGATGAGAGCTTCCCCTCCTCCGACCATGGCGGAAGTCCTCATGCAAATCGAACGCAATCGTTCGAGGACCGTAGGGTGTTGGAGGTCATCGCCGAGAACACCTCCACTCCTCTCGTGCCTCGGATCCGAGGTGGTCACCAATCTCGTGGGGACTTGCGGAGTTCCTTCACACGCAGCCTCCCACCTTCTCCCGGTCCGAGGATCCCTTGGGCGCAGACGATTAGTCGCGCTCCGATTGAGCGAGCTCAACGCTGCTCGATGCCGGGAGCAGGAGCGGGCACTTTTCGCATCCCATCGCTTGGAGGTGCGGCACTCATGGTGGGAGAATTTTCGCCATGCGGCCCGCAGCCACGTTGTCTCGTGGGATGAGTTTCGACCGCCTTTCGTCGGGCCCACATACCGATGGCCTTGATGAAGTCAAGAAGAAGGAGTTCCTTGCGCTCAAACAGGGCGCAAATGCGGATCGAGTACCTCCATGAGTTCAACCATTTGGCGAGGTGCGCTCTCGCCGAGGTGGCCACCGATGAGGCCAGCAGAGAAGTTCATGGAGGGTTTGTCGAGGAGCTTGAGACAAGCTCTCTATCGTGGACTTCCCGACTTCCGGACCTTGGTGGACAAGGCCATCATCGCGAGCACAAGGCGAGCGCTGGCGAGTCCCGCAGCGCAAGTGGGAGGCCCAATGCCCGCACAGCCGGCCTCGCTCGTCCCTCGTGTTGGACTGCACCGGTGGCCCGCCCTCGAGCTTCCTACGCCGAGGCCTTCCGCACCGCCTCCACGTCCTCCGCAGCCGTGGACTCGGCCACGTCGCGTCGCGACCCAGCAGCAGGTGTTCCCGCAACCTCGCGCCGACGCCACCGCTTCTCATCGCCACGACAAGGGCCACTACGCGAGTAGTTGTCCTAAGAAGATCGATGCGGCTCGCCCTAATGGAGGACGCGGGCAAGGGAGTGGTCACCCACCGACCGTAAGACCCGGGCTTGGGGCGCGCCGAGTCAACCACATCTCGGTGAGGAGGCACAGAGGCGCCCGACGCTTGTGTTGGGTACGCTCCTTGTTAATTTGCGGCTGCTCTGCTTTATTTGACTCGGGGCCTCGCATTCTTTTATTTCGAGGTCTTTTCTTCGTTGATTGTGGGCTTCACCGTGTTCCTCCGGGATTCCATCACATTCGCTCTCGGGTTCGAAATGAGAGCCGACTGGTATGCTCGGATGTTCCTATCCACATCGAAGGCGTAGGGTTCTTGGCGAATCTTATTCTACTCGACTCGCACGCTTGGATGTGATTCTTGGCATGGATTGGTTGTCCCAACACTTGGGGCAAATCGATTGTGCGGGAAGATTGTCTACCTCACCACCCTTCAGTGAACAGGTTGGGTTTCCGCCACGATTGCGAGAACCCCATCTTTATGTCCTTGAAGCGGCCGGCATTGGAGATTCGCGACGCCCCTACGGTGTGTGACTTCGCGGATGTCTTTCCCAAGATTTGCCGTGATGCCTCCTGCTCGCGATCCGAGTTTGTGATCGAGTTGCTGCCCTGCATCGCCCTATTTCTAAGAGGCCGACGCATGCCTCCTAATGAGTTGAAGGAGCTGAAGAAGCAATCGGGTGAGCTGCAAGAGAAGGGTTTTATCCGTCTAGCTCATCTCCTTGGGGTTGTCGATTATCTTTGTGAAGAAGAAGGACAAGACCTTGCATGATGTGTGTGATTACCGTCCGCTTAATGAGGTGACGGTGAAGAACAAGTATCCTTTGCCCGTATTGATGATCTTTTCGATCAATTGACCGGAGCACGAGTCTTCTCCAAGATTGACTTGAGACTGGGCTATCATCAAGTCAGGATCAGGGCCGAGGATATTCCTAAGACGGCCTTTGCTACTCGTTATGGCCTTTACGAGTACACCGTCATGTCTTTTGGTTTGACTAATGCTCCCGCTTTATTCATGAACCTAATGAACTCAGTATTCATGGAGTATTTGGATAGGTTTGTGGTGGTATTCATCGATGATATCCTTATCTACTCCAAGAGTGAAGAAGAGCATGCTGAGCATCTTCAGCTTGTGTTGGGCAAGTCCGCGCGAACACCTACTTGTATGCCAAATTCAGCAAGTCACGAGTTACGTTGAAGGAAGTGGCATTCTTGGGCCATGTTCTTTCAGCAGAGGTGTGGTCGTGGATCCGAGCAAGGTCGGTGATGTGCTATCTTGGGGTCAGCCCAAGTCGATCCACCGATGTGCGGAGTTTTCTTGGTTTGGTGGCTACTATCGCCGCTTTATCGAGAATTTCTCCAAGATCGCGAAGCCTATGACCGAATTGCTTAAGAAAGACAAGAAATTTGAGTGGTCCGCTGCTTGTGATGTGAGTTTTCGGGAACTCAAGAAGCGGTTGACCTCATTGAAAGCTTGTTCTCCCCGATATTCACAAGAGTTTTGATATCTATTGTGATGCTTCTCGTCGGTCTTGGTTGTGTTCTTATGCGGGAGGGCAAGGTTGTGGCCTATGCATCGCGCGCTTAAGGCCTCATGAACTCAACTATCCTACTCATGACTTGAGTTAGCTGCATGGTCCATGCACTCAAGATCCGGCGGCATTATCGATAGGTAACTGTTGTGAGGTGTATTCCACCACAAGAGCTTGAAGTACTTGTTCACCCAACGGATCCGAACCTCGGACAAAGAAGATGGTTGGAATTGATCAAGGACTATGACATGGGTATTCGATACCATCCGGCAAGGCCAATGTTGTTGCGGATGCACTCAGTCGGAAGGTGTATTGCAACATGTTGATGCTCCAAGAGCAGCAGCCTACCCTCATTTCAGAATTCCAGCGCCTCAATTTGGGTTTGATCGAGCACGGTTCTCTTGCTACATTGGTTGTGCAACCAACCTTGGTGGACCAAATTAAGGCGGCACAGCAGACAGATGCCGGTGTGAGCCAGATCAAGCAGAACATCAAGGATGGGATGGCCAAGTGCTTTTCAGAGGATGAGCATGGCGTTGTGTGGTTTGGGCAGCGCCTTGTGGTTCCTAAGGTCATGGAAGTGCGGGGTTTGATTCTCCGCGAAGCCCATGATTCTCCTTTGTCTATCCATCCCGGGGCTACCAAGATGTATCAGGATCTTCGTCAGAGGTTCTGGTGGACCCGAATGAAGCGAGATTGCGGTGTTCGTTCTTGCGAGTGCGGCGTGTCTTTGTCGCGTGAAGGCCGAGCATCAGCGTCCAGCAGGTCTTCTTCAGCCCTTGCCAGTGCCAGGATGGAAGTGGGATTCCGTTGGCATGGACTTCATCACCGGATTGCCCCGCTCGTCCAAAGGGAATGATGCTATTTGGGTTGTGATCGACAGGTTGACTAAAGTGGCACATTTCCTTCCTGTAAAGACTCAGCTTCGTGTGGGGCCTTTAGCCGAACTTTATGTCTCGAGGATTGTGAGTCTTCACGGTGTGCATCAAGACGATTATTTCTGATCGTGGTGCACTTTTCACCTCGCGGTTTTGGCATAGTCTGCAAGAGGCTATGGGAACCCGCCTTCACTTCAGTACAGCCTTTCATCCTCAGACTGATGGCCAGACGGAGCGAGTCAACCAAGTGTTGGAAGATATGCTCCGTGCTTGTGTTCTTTCCTATGGGAAGAAGTGGGAGAAATGCCTACCTTTGGCTTTGAGTTCTCCTACAACAACGACTTTCGAGCCGATCTTGGCATGGCACCATTTGAGGCTTTGTATGGGAGGAGATGCGAAACCCCATTGAACCAGTCGAGATCGGTGAGCGGCGGTTTCGGCCCGATTCGATTAATGAGGCCAAAGTCGAGTTGATTGATCGCGAGCATCTCGCGCACGGCCCATCCCAGCGAGAAGAGCTATGCGGATCGTCGTCCGTGAGTTGAGCTTTGAGCCCAATGACTTTGTGTATCTCAAAGTCTCACCCTTGAAGGGCCATCGCGTTTTGGCATCAAGGGCAAGTTGGCTCCTCGATATGTTGGGCCTTCACGTATCATCGAGAAAGTTGGAGCAGTCGCGTACAGATTGGAGCTACCAGCTGCACTTGAGGGTGTGCATGATGTGTTCCATGTTTCACACCTGAAGAAGTGCCTCCGTGTCCCAACTGAGGAAGCTCCATTGGAGGTTCTCGATGTACAGGAGAATTTGACCTACCGCGAGCATCCTGTTCGTATTCTTGAGGAATCTGAACGGAGAACAAGGAACCGTGTCATCAAGTTCCTTAAGGTTCAGTGGTCAAACCATTCCGTAGATGAAGCAACTTGGGAGCGAGAAGATCGCCTTTGTGCAGATTTTCCTTCTTTCTTCTCCGAGTAAACGGAATCTCGGGTCGAGATTCTTGTAAGGGGGGGAGAGTTGTAACATCCCAAATTTTGGGCTTGTGTTTCAAATGTAAGAAAATGAGTAGAAATTAAAACTTTTCTTACATCATGTGTTTCTGCTTGTATTGCACAAGTATTGTACAAGACTTATGGAAATGCAAAGTCACAAGTCTTTTGATACAAATCTGTTCCTTCAAAAACAATCTTGTCAAATCTTATGATCATCCTCTGGATATATTTTTCCTAAGTCTCTCGTGGTGGTATGTGACCCCTCTGAAAAATTCCACGATTTTTTTGAAATTGTTTGAATATTTTAGAGGCGATCAAACCTATTTGACTCTCACCAAACATTAAAACAGAGCCTTGTAGAATTTTTGGAGATTTATTCGCGGCATAAAACTCTCTGAAAATTTTACACAAGGTCAATGTCTCAGTCAGCAAGCTCCTGTAAAAATTTCAGAATTTTTGGAGTTATTTTGCTACCCCAAATAAATCCTCAAAAGTCTCAGCTTAATTAAAAACCTAAAAACCAAATTCACTATTCATTGGGTTCAAGTCGGGCTCGAGTCCGAGCCACTTGACTTGGTTGAACCACCTAACTGCACCGAGCCGCGGTTTAAAACGCGCGTGCGATATCAGCCGTTGGATTCAGATCGCGTGGCCCATGTTCGTGTAAGCATTCGGACCCTCCGGTTGCATTGGTCAATAGGGACCGTTGGATCTCAATCCAACCGTCCAGATCCTTGAGAGCAATCGATTTGTCCGTGAACTTGTTTAATCGTGACCGTCCATTTTCGATCCGACGGTCACCGTTCGTCTTTCTGTTCTTCTTCCTCCTCTGCTTCTTCGAGCGCACGGGCGGCAATGGCAGAAAGAGAGAGGTTGAGTGGGCGGCGTTGATGTGTCACCTCCACGTTGCTTTTGTCAACGTCTCTCTGCAATGCATTTAATGCGCACAGGCTTTCTCCTCCATTGTCACCATGCTCACTTGCTCCCATCATTTCGTGGTCTACAACCGGAGCATGAACCGAGCTCACCATGGGCTCATGTTCTTGCTCGAAAACCCTAATCCCCTTCCTATAAATTGGCTCCCCTAGGTCCTCCTGGTGTTCTTTTGCACCACACTTAGCTATTCTCTGTGTTTGAGCTCAAGAACACCTCTCACCTCAAAACACCATTGTTGGTCGTAGAGCTCCAATGGCGACCTTAGTGTCCAGTGGTTCATCCTCAATATTTCTTGCACCCTTTTGAACCCCTCAACCTCCTTTATATTTCCCTAACTTGATTTTGGGTTGCATTCACAGAATCACTCAATTTTAAGTTTGGAGATTTTCAGTTAGTTTCACCCCTTTCTTCTCCAGCTCCATTAAGTGATTCTTTTGCAATTACTTGCTTTTGGAGCCTCTTTGAGCTATAATGAAGCTGTGGTAATGATGTGGTTCCACTCATTTTGCTCGTAACCTCATTTCCACTTCATCTTCTTCGGCTCAGTGGACTTCATCGTGTTCAAGTCTTCCCGGCCATCTTTGGAGCTCCTCTCGGTAAGGTAGCTCCTATGTAGTCCCTAGAAGTCATGGCACTCGCTTCCTTGGACTGCAGCAGAGCATTTTGCTATTTTCGTGTTTTGCCGTGTCGGCCTTCATCTTTGTTTTCCGGCTCGTGCGTTCCGAACACTCCACCGCGTGAGGTCACCAGTTGGGTCCGCAACACTATTGCGAACCCATTTTGATAGTTTGTGGCGCGCCGTGGCCGAGTCGCCGCGACAAGCCGTCAAAGCCACTCGGGTTTTGCCGCACGAAGCTCCGTTTTACGTCGGATCATTAGGACACATTAATTACCAATCATTAGCTGTTAATTATGTCTTAATCATTATTATTGGACCACCGACGGTGGGCCCAATCTCCTAAATCAATCTGCTTTTCACTCGCATCGCTCCGACATCATTAATGCTTAATCATTGATTAATAAAAATGTCGGCACTTAATCTGTCGAAACCTTCTTCGGGTCGCCGACTTATGGGCCCGGTGCAGCATCGCGGCGTGGGTTAAATCGTTGCGGTGCGTGACTCGTAGTCACCGACATGCGGTCCCACTCGCCGCACCTTTTTGAACTTCGATCTATAGCGCCGCCCATTTTGTGATCTGCGGCCCGGATCTTGCATGCATTCGGACCATCCGGTTCCTCGTCGCTCGGGCCGTCGATCTTGCGATCAATGGCTGAGATCGTGTGTGCAATCGGACAATCCGGTTGTTGGTGCGTTACGGGCCGCCCATCCGCCGATCTGCGGTGGGATTGGCCCAAGCAACCGCGCCCGTCGGTTGCATACACTCGTGCGAGCCGTTGGATCTTGATCCAACGGTGGGTTTCGTTAGGGTTTGGCGTGCGCGCTGTTTCGGCAAGGTGAGCCGTAGGATGTCGATCAAGGGTTGCGGCGTCCACGTCATTTTCTTCTATTAGGTCATTACGTATTTCGGTAAGTATTTGTTTGTGGTGAAAATGATATAAAACTTTAGAAACTCATAACTAATTCATTTTAATCGCTTTTTAGTTAATTCCAATGGAATAAATTATGTTATCACTTTAGCTCATTATAAAAATGGATTTAAGCATGTTCGATGAGCGTAAAATTGTATGACTAGGAATAACTTGGTTTCGTCATTTTGAATATTCGAAAATGGATAAAACGTTAGAAAATGCATATCTTGCTCAGTGTATATCCAAAATGAATGATTCCAACTTTGATAAATTTGTTATCAACCCAATGTTAATGTAAAAATGATGATAGGTCCAAGATTGTAATGAAACCTTGATTAATGAGTTAGTACCTATTTTTAGCAATTAGAAAATTCGGAAGACTTGTAAAATGCACAAGTAATTCTCTGTAAATGCATAATATATTTGATAAATTCTAGAAAACCCTCTGTTGGTATACTTCTCTGTAAAATTAGTTTTGAACATATTTATGCTCTGGAAAGGGTATTATGCTAATTTTGCATCTTAGAAAAATCATAACTAAATCACTTTAACTCCAAATGACCTGAAAATTTATATGGGTTACCTCTATACCAGTAGGTAGCTACCATAAAATTTCAGCTTCAAAATCTTTCTAGAAAATATTTTTGCTACGATTGCTAATTATGGCCGAAATGTGTTTTTAGGTAATATCTTTTGCACCGCAATTCCAAATTAGGTTTTTCCAGTTTCTATGTCTAGGTATATTCGTATTTCACCTTGTGTATAAGTTTAAATCGCATTTGGATAATTTTTGCTTGCTCTTTGGTTTAAGTGTTGCTAGTCTTATTGGTTGTTCTTGGTTCTTTTGCCTCTCGCTTAGGGTTCGACATTTGCGTAACCCGAGAACGATCCTCATAACAAATTGAGCAACGACAAGAAGGCAAGCAGTTTGATCATGTTAATCCCAGATTTTAAGTATTTATGTTGATTACAAATTCTATGTATGCATTGCTACTTTGTTTTAATAGTTGGCCTAGTAGATGCATTCCTTAGCAAATGATTATCCTCTACTACCATGAGCCTAGGTTACTTGCTGTGATTTAGAGTTCGTGGATGGGCTCTTGTCACTTAGTAGTTGCGAATTAATTGCTTAGCCATGCTTAGCTTCGGTAGAAATGGGCGGTTATCGACTTGTCGATAACCTTGATCACACAAAACTTATTACGATTTATGATTTCCACCTTGTGCCATGTCTACTTGTGAAAACTAAAACTAAAAGCAAAATGATTTAGACTTGGGCACAATGGTATGTTGGTGTGATTCTCGGTGTGTGACTGGAATGGTGCCTAAGTCAACAAGGACCGAACATCTTGTTACACTAAACCAAGCATTTTAGCGTGCTAACCACACTAGAGGGTATGGGACCTCTCTTGACTTAGTACTTTGGCGTGTATGGGCTCGGGTCGCAGGAGGTCGCAGGAGGGATGGTGTTGGGAGCATTGTAGTGTCCGAAAGACTTCACCGGGATGGGATTTGTTGTCTTTCGGCTTGCAATGTAAGCGTATGGTGTTTCTACCCATACGAGCGGCTCGTAGCTAATACACAATATTGGAAAGCGTCTCGTAGGACTTAGCGTGCCGGCATACCTACGAAGTGTGCTTTTGGCTTAAAGGCGTGCAAGTGTGGGTACATTGGTACACCCTGCAGGTTAAAACTATTCGAATAGCCTCGTCCTAGGTTATGGACACGCTTGGCAAGGTCTTTCAAGAGTTAGACTACAACCTTTTAAATTAAAACTTGATGGGTGGTACGAATCGAGGATTCGTGCTATGTTGTGGTGGCTATTGGGATAGTCACTTCCAGTGGTTACTTGTATGTATCTTTACTTATCATTACTTTGATAACAAAACAGATTTGCAAACTTGCTTTTGAAATATATTACATTATTGCAAATAAAGTTGGCTTCATGCAAATGAGACATACAACCTCCACCTAAATAAGCTTGCATGTAGTTTATGAATAGGTGCGCTATTCCACACGTCGATCTTGCGGGTACAAAGACAATCTTTGTACTGGATGCTATGCTTAATTGTTTTGTTGCAGAGGAAGGAGGTGAGCCTGAGGGGCCTCACTTTTTGCGAGCTGTGTTGTGGTAGTTTCAGGGCGACTAGCTTGCGGCCGGTCGGTTGCCTTGTGGGTGTGTGGCTAACCTGTCGACTTTTGTTCTAGCCATCTTATGGCACATTTTGCTTCCACTGTCATTCTTGTATATTATTCTATTTGGCCGGTCGGCTCTCTTTTGTAATAACTTTACTTTATGTTGTTATTGAACTTAGTGATATTGTTGTATGGAAATGATGTGTAATTTTGTGATGATGCGCATATGTTGCAATTCTGGGAAACATATGTCCATCGAGGCTTAGAATGTTTAATTAGTAATGCTAGAACCATTTGGAGGTTAAGTGTTACTAGTTAAATATTCCGGGTCCTCACATTTTCGGCGCCTCATGAACCTTCGTACGGAGGGTCTTGAGGAAGATGTCAGGGTCACAAATGAGCGACTTGCTCAACTTGAGGGTGCCCAAATTGAGACAAACGCCACGCTCGCCGCGATGGAGAGAGTGCAAGGCGTCACTAACACTTCTTTGGCAGGTATTATGGCGCGCCTTGACGAGATGGCCCATGCATCCACTGCTGTTCCCCCTGCTGCCCCGGTGGTAGAGGGACAAGATGAATTCGACTATGTGACGATCCGAGGCCAATGACATGGGTAATAATAACAACGATCGAGCTCATCGACAGCCATGCGTTTTAACCGACAAGGTATGCGGCGAGATCCCCACGACGTGAGGTGCGTGACCACGAAGATTCTTTTGCCAAGGTTAAATTCACTATTCCCTCTTTTAATGGTAAATATGATCATGATGGTTATCTTAATTGGGAACTAGCTGTTGATCAAAAATTTGCTTGCCATGAAGTTCCTGAGATTAGACGAGTTATGGCTGCTACTAGTGAATTTACTGATTTTGCTTCTATTTGGTGGAAAGAACATTGCCGTCAACATCCCAATAACATACCTAACACTTGGGAGGCTTTAAAATTGCTTATGCGGCATCGATTTGTTCCCTCATATTATGCTCGTGATTTGTTAAATAAATTACAACGCTTAAGACAAGGTACAAAGTCTGTGGAAGACTACTATCAAGAATTACAAATTGGTATGTTGCGTTGTGCTTTAGATGAGAATGAGGAGGCATCAATCGCTAGGTTTTTAGGAGGGTTGAATCGAGAAATTCAAGACATCCTTGATTATAAAGAATACAACTCCATTACTAGATTGTTTCATCTTGCTTGCAAAGTGAGCGTGAAGTGCGGGGACGCTAGACGAGGACACGATCTAACTCTTCTCGCAGTCGCACAAACTCATGGACACCACGCACCTCTCGCCCCGCCATCGGTGCACCCCGATCGCCACCCTTCAACAAGCCTCGCCTGCTACTTCAAATTCAGCACCACGAGTTTACGAAGCAACCAAATTAGCACCACAAGCGCCTACAAAACTTCCTCTTGGGCTTGCTTCGGAGACGAACTAAGGATATTCAATGCCATCGGTGCAAAGGCTATGGACACATGATGCGTGATTGTCCAAACAAGCGGCGTCTTGATCATCATACGCGATGATGGTGGGTATTCCTCGCTAGTGATTTTGATGATGAAACATATGCTATGCTTGCAAGCGACGCCGCAGGACTTGATGACGAATCGATCATGAGGAGGAACATGTTGGCGCCCGAAGATGCCGACAAGTATTTGAGCATTATAGTGCAACGCGCACTAAGTGCTCAAGTTTCGTCTTGAGCAAAATCAACGCCATAATTTGTTTCAAATCAAGGGCGTTGTCAAGGAACGCCGATTCGCATAATTATTGATGGTGGGAGTTGCAACAATTTGGCGAGTATGGATATGGTGGAAAAGCTTGCTTTGCCGACCAACCTCATCCCCACCCATACCATATTCAATGGTTCAACAACGGTGGTAAGTTGAAGGTAACACGAATGGTGCGAGTAAACTTTTCTATGGGTTCATACCATGATTATGTTGATTGCGATGTTGTTCCTATGCAAGCTTGTTCATTGTTATTAGGACGACCTTGGCAATACGATCACGATTGTGTGCATCATGGTAGGAATAATCAATACTCTCTCATGTTCAAGGGAAAGAAAATTGTGATGCATCCTATGACTCTCGAACAAATTATTAAAGATGAACTTGCTAGAGCTAGTAGAGAGAAGAATCGGGAGAATGCTAAGAGCGAAAATCAGATTGTAGCAAAAGAACTTCAGCAACATAAAAGAAAGAACCTAAATCTACTCATGTGAAGAATAAAGAAATTAAATTGAAATGTGCTAGTTTTCTTGCTACCAAATCGATATGACCGAACTGGATGCTAGTAATTCTATTTGCTATGCATTAGTTTGCAAAGAAGCTTTGTTTTCATTTGAGGATACACCTTCTTCTTTGCCTCCTGTCACTAACATTTTGCAGGAGTACAACGATGTCTTTCCGAAGGACATACCGCCGGGGTTGCCACCACTTAGAGGGATTGAGCATCAAATTGATTTAATTCCCGGCGCATCACTGCCCAACCGCGCACCATATAGGACCAATACAGAAGAAACTAAAGAAATTCAGCGCCAAGTACAAGAATTGCTTGCTAAAGGGTATGTGCGTGAATCTCTTAGTCCTTGTGCTGTTCCGGTCATTTTAGTACCTAAGAAAGATGGATCATGGCGCATGTGTGTAGATTGTAGAGCAATCAATAATATCACCATTAGGTACCGTCATCCTATTCCTAGATTAGATGATATGCTTGATGAATTGAGTGGCTCTGTTGTTTTCTCAAGGTTGATTTATGTAGTGGATATCACCAAATTCGCATGAAATTAGGCGATGAATGGAAAACAACATTTAAAACTAAGTTCGGGTTATATGAGTGGTTAGTAATGCCTTTGGATTAACTAATGCACCTAGCACTTTCATGAGACTAATGAACGAGGTTTTATGCGTGCTTTCATTGGTAGATTTGTGGTGGTTTATTTTGATGACATATTAATATACAGAGAAATCCTTAGAGGAACATCTTGACCATTTACGTGCTTGTTTTTAATGCCTTACGTGATGCACGTTTATTTGGTAACCTTGAGAAGTGCACCTTTTGCACCGATCGAGTCGCGTTTCTTGGCTATGTTGTTACTCCACGAGGAATCGAAGTTGATCAAGCCAAGATTGAAGCAATACTGAGTTGGCGACTCTAACACGGTCACACAGTGCTGAAACTTTTAGGACTTGGCGGATTCTACCGCCGCTTCATGAAGGATTTCAGCACCATCACGCACCATTGAATGAGCTCACCAAGAAGGGCGTGCCATTTGTTTGAGCGCCGCAGAGAGAACGCCTTCACCACATTGAAAGATAAGTTAACACATGCACCACTACTCCAACTCCTCACTTTAATAAGACTTTTGAACTAGAATGTGATGCAGTAATTGGTTTAGGTGGCGTGTTGCTACAAGAAGGTAGACCTATAGCATACTTGGTGAGAAATTGAGTGGGCCTAGTTTGAACTATTCTACTTATGATAAGGAATTATATACACTATTTGAACTTTGGAAACATGGCAACATTATTTATGGCCCAAAGAATTTGTTATACATTCTCGATCACGAATCTTTAAAGCATATTCAAGTCAAAGTAAATTGAACCGTAGACATGCAAAGTGGGTTGAATTTATTGAGTCTTTTCCTTATGTCATAAAACACAAGAAGGGAAAGGAGAATGTTATTGCTTGATGCTTTGTCTAGGAGATATACCATGCTTTCACAACTTGACTTCAAAATTTTTGGATTGGAGACTATTAAAGAGCAATATGTGCATGATGCTGATTTACAGATATATTGTTGAATCGTAAAGAAGGAAAAACGTGGAACAAATTTATCATTAATGCGGGTTTGTGTTTAGAGCTAACAAGCTATGCATTCCAGCTAGCTCCGTTCGCTTGTTGTTGTTACAGGAAGCATGGAGGCGGGTGATGGGACACTTTGGCGTGAAGAAAACGGAGGATATACTTGCGATCATTTCTTTTGGCCAAAGATGAGACGGACGTCGGCGTTACGTTGCTCATTGCACTACATGCCAAAGAGCTAAGTCACGACTTAATCCTCATGGTTTATATATGCCTCTACCAGTTCTCGTTAGTGGGAAGATATTTCGATGGACTTTGTTTTAGGATTGCGTAGAACAAAGAAGGGAGCGATAGTATATTCGTGGTTGTTGATAGATTTTCTAAGATGGCTCACTTTATACCATGTCATAAGAGCAATGATCTGCCAATATTGCTGGTTTATTCTTTCGTGAAGTTGTTCGATTGCATGGTGTGCCTAATACTATAGTTTCAGATCGTGATGCTAAATTCCTTAGCCACGTTTGGAGAACTTTATGGGCTAAATTGGGGACTAAATCGTTATTTTCTACTACTTGTCATCCCCAAACTAATGGACAAACTGGTTGTGAATAGAACTTTATCTACAATGCTTAGGCTGTGTTGAAAAAACTTAAAATTGTGGGAAGAATGCTTACCTCATATTGAGTTTGCATATAATCGTTCATTGCATTCTACTACAAAGATGTGCCCATTTGAAGTTGTTTATGGTTTTGTGCCTCGTGCTCTATTGATTTAATGCCTATTCCATCTTCTGATAAATTGAACTTTGATGCTAAACAACGTCTTGAATTGATTTTAAAATGCATGAGACAACTAAGGAGAATATAGAGTGCATGAATGCTAAATATAAACTTGTCGGTAGTCGTGGGAGAAAACATTTAACTTTTAAACCAGAGATCTTGTTTGGTTGCACTTGAGAAAAGATAGGTTCCTGCATTAAGAAAATCAAAATTGATGCCTCGAGTGATGGTCCTTTCAAAGTGTTAGAAAAGATTAATGATAATGCATACAAACTTGACTGCTGTAGATTTTGGAGTTAGTCCACATTTAACATTGCATTTGAAGCCATACTTGGGAGAAGAGGATGAGCTTGAGTCGAGGACGACTCAAATGCAAGAAGGTGAGGATGATGAGGACATCCCTAATTTGGATACAACCGCGCCTACACACACAATTGATCCACAACCAATGTTACAAGGACCAATTACTCGAGCTCGTGCTGCCAACTTAATCACCAGTGCATTCGCTCATAGGATTATATATTATCGAGAATAGATCGCTACCTAATGCAAGTGATTTAATTGTGCTTAGGAACATGGGAAAGGACCAAGGAGAGGTATGTGGAATCATGGACAAGCATAGGAGGCATAATGGAGGACATCACGTCACTTTGGGTCCGAGCCAAGCAAGAGTTCGAGTTGGGCTCGTTCTGAATTCGAGTTCGGACTGCTGCGACAGCACTAAGTTCAAACGGCCGTAACTTCTTCATACGGACTCCGTTTGGGATGTTCTTGGACTTCATTGAAAGCTTATCAAGTATACTTTCCAATGGATCCAACCTCACCTTCAAATTCCAACCGAACTGACCACAATAAACAAAACAATCCACATCTATTTTTTTTATCGAGTCAAAAAGGGTGCGCGCCACTCCTCTTGGGCCCATGGGCCTTGTAACCCTAGGGCGTGCGCCCACTTCCCTGGCTGCCACCCCGGTCGTCTTCCCATATAGAGCCGCCGCCCCTAGCTAGAACTCGGATTTCGTTGAATTTAGGTTTAGCCATTGTGCAAACTGCTCTTCTTGATTGTGTCGGACGACCACACATCAAGACAACCTTTTCGATCCCACTTTTGTTTTCAATACCATCTATACTACAATCTTATTCGCAATATCAGATTGCATACATCTTATTCTTGCTAGTTCTTCGATTGCTCGCGAGGAATTGAACTCGTGTTCGAGCTGATCGCGCTTCCATCACGGTCAATAACGTCTCGAGTTGGTTCAACGATTGCTAAGGAGCAAGCGTCGCCGTGCGGTTGTAGTCGGATCGCGAGTCACCCCACCCAAAATCGATAGTTATCAATCTCATCGAAAGATCGTGCACCCGCCTCCATCAAGTGGTATCGAGCTCAAGGTTGCTCGGTGAGAATTTCTCGCTTTTCGTAGTTAGGTTGCTTAATTCAGAAAGTCCGAAAAAGCCAAAAAAATTATAGGATTAGATCACCTATCTATCCAAGACCAATTGCGCCATTGCATCTTTCTTTTCAATTGCATTGCATTGTTGAACTTTCGAGTGCATCGTCGTGTCTTTTCTCTGGTCTTAGTGTCTAGTTCCTTTAGAGTTTCGAGTTACGCTCACGCTTGGTCGCACCGCTGCGCTTGGGTTCAATCTGCTACCTCCATCGTTGCGGTCCTTGCCGCGCTGGCGAGCCGTGTTGTCTTTGCCTTCACGCCGCCACGACCACGAGCCGCTGTCGCGACCACCGGCCGCCACCATCCCTTGTCGCGTCCCACCGTAGCCACCACCCTCCCGCGCGGCAAGCCACCATCCTCCCGCCACCGCCACACCAAGGGAAACCCTAACCAAGAACAAAAGTTCGTTTCGGTTTGTGACAGAAAAAAAAAGAGAGAAAAAAAAAGAAGAAAAGAAAAAGAAAAGAGAGGTTGTTTTCGTGCTGCCAAAAAGAAACATAAGATTCATCTGACTTCGGCAACGCGATTAAAAAAAAATCAAAGTTTAGAGAGAGAGAGAGAGAGAGATTCATCTTTTAATTACCTTTGTACCCCTACTTTTTAGAAAAAGTTTGTGACCCATATACCTCCCTAGGCCTGGAAGAGGACTTTGAAGAGTTTTGAGTGAGGTGCATATTTGCAATAAAAAAAAAAAAAAAAGAGCGAAAAAAAAAGTTTCTCAAAATTTGCTCAAAATTGACATAGCCCTTTGTAAGTGATTCTAAGGTTCCCGTGAAGGCGACATCCTTTTTCGAGCTTCGCCGCATCGTCTCAGTCGTTTGTGTTCTAGGCTCGCGTCTCTAGTAATGCGGCCTAGCCTAGTACCAAGCACTAACCGGCGTTGAGCGATTTTTCACCACTTTCTACGATTTGATAGTTGCTAATCCATTGCTACCATACTTAAAGCCTTCCCGCTATACCTTTTCTACAACCGCATCAGCTGAACTTCACCGCAATCGCTCCATCCAATCTTGAGAGATACATTGACACCGCCGGTTGCCGATAACCCTGCTTGCTTGGTAAGAATTGGTAAGAATCGATAGAAGGCTTGAGTGTGAGCGACTTTTGAACCATCACATCCTAGTAGTTGTTAGGGACATATACTTGTGATTTGCTAACAATGGCGAGTTCTGCAGAGCATTCGGATGAGGATACATCTCATACTCCTCGTCACGAAGGGAATCGCACAACATTTTCGCGCCTCATGAACCTTCGTGCGGAGGTCTTGAGGAAGATGTCAGGTCACAATGGCGACTTGCTCAACTTGGGGTGCCCAAATTGAGACAAACGCCACGCTGGCGCGATGGAGAGAGCGCAGGCGTCACTAACACTTCTTTGGCATGTATTATGGCGCGCTTGACGAGATGGCCCATGCATCCATTCTCGTTTCCCCACGCCCGGTGGTAGAGGACAAGATGAATTCGACTATGTGACTCGATACCGAGGCCAATGACATGGGTAATAATAACAACGATCGAGCTCATCGACGCCATGCGTTTAACAGACAAGGTATGCGATTTAGATCCCCACGACGTGAGGTACGTGACCACGAAGATTCTTTTGCCAAGGTTAAATTCACTATTCCTCTTTTAATGGTAAATATGATCATGATGGTTATCTTAATTAGGAACTAGCCGTTGATCAAAAATTTGCTTGCCATGAAGTTCCCGAGATTAGACGAGTTATGGCCGCTACTAGTGAATTTATTGATTTTGCTTCTATTTGGTGGAAAGAACATTGCCGTCAACATCCCAATAACATACCTAACACTTGGGAGGCTTTAAAATTGCTTATGCGCATCGATTTGTTCCTCATATTATGCTCGTGATTTGTTAAATAAATTACAACGCTTAAGACAAGGTACAAAGTCTGTGGAAGACTACTATCAAGAATTACAAATTGGTATGTTGCGTTGTGCTTTAGATGAGAATGAGGAGGCATCAATGGCTAGGTTTTTAGGAGGGTTGAATCGAGAAATTCAAGACATCCTTGATTATAAAGAATACAACTCCATTACTAGATTGTTTCATCTTGCTTGCAAAGTCTGAACGTGAAGTGCGTGGACGCCGCACGAGGACACGATCTAACTCTTCTGCAGTCGCACAAACTCATGGACACCACGCACCTCATCGCCTCCATCGGTGCACCCCGATCGCCACCCTTCAACAAGCCTCGCCGCTACTTCAAATTCAGCACCACGCAGTTTACAAGCAACCAAATTAGCACCACAAGGCGTCTACAAAACTTCCTCTTGATTTGCTTCGGCAGACGAACTAAGGATATTCAATGCCATCGGTGCAAAGGCTATGGACACATGATGCGTGATTGTCCAAACAAGCGCCGCATCGATCATACGCGATGATGGTGGGTATTCCTCTGCTAGTGATTTTGATGATGAAACATATGCTATGCTTGCAACTGACCCTGCAGGACTTGATGACGAATCTGATCATGAGGAGGAACATGTTGGCGCCGAAGATGCCGACAAGTATTTGAGCATTATAGTGCAACGAGTACTAAGTGCTCAAGTTTCTCGTGCTGAGCAAAATCAATGCCATAATTTGTTTCAAATCAAGGGCGTTGTCAAGGAACGCTCGATTCGCATAATTATTGATGGTCGGAGTCGTTGAAGTCTATACGCGAAAACACGACAAATTTAATTCAAATTCAAATAAATTCAAAAATACAGTTTAAATTAACTCCAAATTGAAATATTTTGGTTTAGTTAGCCAGATTACAATTTTATGCAAATTTTGCAACTTGAATCACCCAAATCGGAGTTCAGATGCAAAACATATGTATTTTTGAAGTTTAAATATATTAAAACCCTAAATCTGAATTTACTGGATTTTCCTGAATTATTTTTCAGAAGGAAAATCCTTTTATTGCGCAAGGGCGACGTCAGCCCTGAGATTTTTGGAATTTTAAGAAATAGAACTATTTTTCTGACGTGTGGGACCCACGTGTCATAGACACGTTCACGTGGACTAGGCTCATGGGCTTTGGCTCAGGGGGTGTACTGGCGCAGAGGCTGATGTGGCCACCACGTGGACAACCACATCTTCTCAGCGCCTAGGTGGCGCTGACCTGGCTGCGTCGTGGCCGAGCCTCGTAGGCCCGACGAAGGTGGGGCTCCGGTGACAAGCTCGCTGGCGCTACGCGCCACGACGAGTGGAGTGGATGGTACCAAAGGTGAGAAGGAAGTACGGGGATCCTGATGCGCTACCTTAGGGCGGCGGGGTGAGGCGTTTTGGTCATCGACGGCGAGGTTTGGCGTCAGTGTCTTTACGGCTCCGGTGAAGTAGGCGCTCCGAAGGTACTCCGGTGATGTGAAGGTGCGTAAAAGCTTCGCGGCGACATGGTGATGATGATAGTGAGGACGACGGG
The DNA here is from genome assembly GCA_036346255.1 of Ampelocalamus luodianensis. Taxonomy (NCBI): domain Eukaryota; kingdom Viridiplantae; phylum Streptophyta; class Magnoliopsida; order Poales; family Poaceae; genus Ampelocalamus; species Ampelocalamus luodianensis. The sequence goes on along the minus strand of JAYEVH010000566.1, from coordinate 759,086 downwards.
GGCAGAGCGGGCTTGACGTCACCGGAGTCGGGGAAGAAGCAAAGTTCCACCGCCGGCGAAAAACTCCAGAATTCAGGCACTACTGAGCAAAAAACGTGGTAATGGGTGGCGGCGTTGGATTGTGAGGGAGATTGCGCACCCGGGGTGCGTGTGCGACTGATAGGTGGGGTCGGTGCGAGAGAGGCTGACATGGGGCCCCGCGTGTCAGTGAGGGAGAGAGAGCGCGAGCGGCCACGCGGGCCACGTGTGCGGGAAGGGGGTTGGGTTGGATTTTGGGTTTCGGCCCAAACACGATTTTGAGTTTCTAAATTACTTTTCCAATTAAACTATTACAGTTAATTCATTTAAGCTTTAGAAAATAGCAAATAAATCCCAAAAATTCCAGAAAAATTCACAGAAATTCCTAGAGTTATCTGGGACTTAAATAAAATATTTCCAACTATTATTTGGTAAATTATTTTGCAAATAAATTTGTTTTTACTTTTAAATAATTATAGAAGGCTTTTAAAAACTCAGAAAATTCCACAAAAATAATTAAATTTTATTTTCTTCTGAAATTTAAAATTTGGGCTATTACAAACCTACCCCCTTAAGGGAATCTCGTCCGCGAGATTCAGGCTTAGCTAGCAAAGAGGTTGGGGTACTCGGCTTTCAAATGTTCTTCTTGCTCCCGGTGGCTTCCTCTTCAGAATAGTTGCTCCATTGAACCTTGCATGAACGGATGACTTTGCTTCTGGTGATTCTTTCTACCACATCAAGAATCTTGATTGGTTGCTCCACATAGGTGAGGTCTTCCTGTAGATCGATGCTTTCAATCGGTATTTCTTTCGTTGGCACTCTGAGGCACTTCTTCAGTTGGGAGACATGGAAGACGCCATGTACTGCTAACAAGGATGCTGGCAGCTCAAGTTGGTATGCAACTTCACCTCTTCTGGCTAGAATCTTGTAAGGTCCTACAAATCTAGGTGCGAGTTTTCCTTTTGTCCGGAATCTTCTTACTCCTCTAAGTGGAGTAACTCTGAGATAGACAAAATCCCCTATCTCAAAGGTTAACTCCCTTCGACGTTTATCAGCATAACTCTTTTGTCGGGATTGAGCCACTTTGAGGCTTTCTCGTATAGCCTTAACCTTGCTTTCAGCCTCTTTGATCAACTCCGGCCCAAAGAGTTGGTGCACTCCCACATGATCCCAAAGAAGTGGAGTCCTGTACTTCCTACCATACAAAGCCTCGAATGGAGACATATGCAAACTAGCTTGGTAGCTATTGTTATACGAGAATTCTACATATGGCAGATTCTTGTCCCAACTTTTTCCATAATCTATGGCACAAGCTCGAAGCATATCTTCAAGGATTTGATTGACATGTTCTGTCTGGCCATCTGTCTGAGCATGATAGGCGGTACTGAAGTTAAGTCTGGTCCCCAAAGCTTCATCCAAGCTCTGCCAGCATCTGGAGGTAAATTGTGAACCTCTATCAAACACGATCTTCTTGGGTACTCTGTGTAGACAGACGATCCTGGCCACATACAACTCTGCTAACTGGCTGCATCTGTATGTGGTCTTGACTCGAATAAAGTGAGCTACTTTAGTCAACCGGTCGATTATCACCCAGATGGAATCACATCCTGATTGGGTCCTAGGAAGTCTGGTGATAAAGTCCATACCAATTTCCTCCCACTTCCATTCTGGAATTGGTAATGGCTGCAACAACCCAGCTGGTCTCTGGTGTTCTGCTTTGACTCATTGACATACGTCACCATGGGCGACGAACTCGATAATTTCTCGCTTCATGCTGACCCACCAATATTTTTCCTTTAGATCTTGGTACATCTTAGTACTTCTGGGATGAATGGAGTAAGGCGACTCATGAGCTTTAACTCCTGCTGATTAGGTACACAGATGCGGTTTCCAAACCACACTTTTCCTTGCTCATCTTCAGAAAATCCTGGGGCCTTGCCCCTTCTCATTTTCTTCTTGATTTCTTTGATGTCTTCATCTTCTACTTGCTTTTCTCTGATCTGACTCTGAAGAGTTGGTCGAACCTCCAAAGTGTTCACACAACCCTCGTTCCTCATATAGCTCGGGCTGATTCTTTTGTACCAGGATGGTGTTGCAATAAGCTTTTCTGCTCAGGGCATCCGCAACCACATTTGCTTTGCCCAGATGATAATGAATTCCAAGGTCATAATCCTTGATCAACTCCAACCATCTTCTCTGTCGAAGGTTAAGTTCCGTCTGTGTGAAGATGTACTTCAGACTATTATGATCCGTGAAAATCTCATAGTGATTACCGATGAGATAATGCTGCCAGATTTTCAAGGCATGCACGATTGCTGCTAACTCTAGGTCATGTGTTGGGTAATTCCCTTCATGTGGCCTCAACTTCTTGGATGCATAAGCAACGACTTTGCCTTCCTACATCAATACACATTCGAGACCTTGATGGGATGCGTTACAGAAGATCTCAAAATCCTTACGGATGTCAGGTAAGATGAGCACTGCTGCTGAAACTAGCCTCTTCTTCAGTTCTTGAAAACTTTCCTCACATGTGTTTGTCCATTCGAATTTCTTCTCTTTCTTCAGAAGTTGAGTCATGGGTCTCGTGATCTTGGAGAATCCTTCAATGAATCTGCGGTAATAACCCGCTAATCCGAGAAAACTTCTCACTTCAGTGACTGTTCTGGGTTGCTTCCAATCCATCACTGCCGCAACCTCGGTGGGATCTACTACAACTCCTTCTGCTGACACGATATGTCCAAGGAAAGCCACTTGACTTAGCCAAAATTCACTTTTGCTGAACTTGGCATGGGGCTGATGCTCCCTGAGTTTGTCCAGAATCATTCTGAGGTGTTTCTCATGTTCTTCTTCATCCTTTGAGTAGATAATAATGTCATCGATGAAAACAACCACAAACTTATCTAAGAATTCCATGAACACTTTGTTCATCATATTCATGAAATAAGCAGGGGCGTTTGTCAAACTGAATGACATTACTGTAAACTCGTACAATCCATATCTAGTGGTGAAAACTGTCTTCGGGATATCTTCGGGTCTGATCTTCAGTTGGTGATAGCCGGATCTCAGGTCAATCTTCGAGAAAACACTTGCTCCTTTTAGCTGATCAAACAAATCATTGATCTTGGGTAATGGCTACTTGTTCTTGATCGTCACCTCATTGAGCGATCTGTAATCCACACATATTCTCATACTATTGTCCTTCTTCTTGACGAATAGTACTGGTGCTCCCCAAGGTGATGAATTGGGACAGATATATCCTTTGCTCTACAATTTTTCAATTTGCTTCTTCAGCTCTGCTAACTCATTGGCTGACATTCTATAGGGTCGCTTCGAGATTGGAGCTGTCCCGGGGACTAAGTCAATTAAGAACATTATGTCCCTATCCGGTGGCATGCCGGGTAAGTCATTAGGAAAGACATCGGGGTATTCCCGCACCACAGGTATCTCTTCAAGCTTTACTTCCTTCAAGCTAGTGAGGATGGAACTTCCTCCGATGCAAGTCTTGGGATTGAATTCAATTGAAATTCCTTCTTTATTGGTGAGGGTGATAGACCTATTAGTGCAGTCTATTTGTCCATTATTCTTGGCTAGCCAATCCATTCCAAGAATTACATCCAGACTTTGGGAATGCAGGACTATCAAGTCTGCTAGGAAGGATACTCCGGATATCTCAAGGGTAAGATTCGGGCATAGAGAACTGCTTCTCATTTCTGAGCCCGGGGAATGGATTATCATAGGGTTGACTAAGGAGGATATAGGTAACCCATATTTTCACACAAACTTATTCGAAACAAAGGAATGTAAAGCTCCGGAATCAAGCAAGACTGATGCTGGTATTGAATTAACAAGGAACATACCAAGTATGACATCTGGTGCTGCCTGGGCTTCCTCTGCTGTGGTGTGATTCACACGTCCCTTGGTATACTAGACCGTCGGCTTTGCAGTGCCGTCGGTGGCTAGGGCTCCTGATGCTGGCTTGACATGTGCTGCTGCTTGCTGCTTCTTTGGGCATCTATTGGCATAGTGTCCTGTCTCGTTGCATTGGAAACAGGTCACTCCTATGGCCGAGGGAGTTGGATTCTTCTACTGGAACTGCCCTCCGCATGAGTTGTTGTAGAAGTTGGAGGTGTTCGGGCGCTGAGTCGGTGCTACGGCTCTAGACATAGAGGACTGGAATCTTCCACACTGCGGTGGCTGCGGCTGGGTGAATCGAGGCTTGGGAAGACCTCCTGCATTGAACCTCTGAGTGGCCATCCTCCGCTTGAGGTTTTCCATCTCCTAGTGCTTGGTTCCTGGCGGATTGCCTTGTCCACCAACTGCTGGAAGTCGGTGAAATTCTGGGAGATCAGTTGTACAGAGATCTCATCGTTCAGCCCCTCTGTAACATCCCTAACTTAGGGTTTGTATTTCAAATGTAAAATTTTGAGGAGAAATAAAAACTTTTGTTGTCTCTTCAAATCATTTGAAAGTTTCTACAATTTTCCCTAGCAATTTCCAATTTTTAGAATTTAATTCTTGTGATTGGAAATTGTTGTTATCAGATTCTTAGCTTTCAAACTTATGATCATCCTCTGAAATTATTTTTCCTATCATCTTGATCATCCTATCTACCTCCCTGAATTATTTCACAATTTTTAGATTTTATTTGCTATTTCATATGGCCAAGTCAAACTAGTTGAAAATCTGTCAAATCCTAGGTCAGCATGCTTGAGAATTTTCTGCAGAACTTTTCAGTGCATAAAAGTTCTGGAAAATTTATGCAATGTTGTTCTCTGTCTCTAGTAGCTACCATAAAATTTCGAAATTTTTAGAGCTCAGGAGCTACCTCTAAAAATTCCCAAAACCTTCTCTCGTCTTTTAAATCAAATTCCAAAGGTACTGCCTCTCGGCCCAACCCAACTCTTCGTGCTCGAGTCCGACTGCACCACTTGGCTCGGTCGCCAACTAAACGCATCGCCCGAGTCCAATCAATCGTGACTGTCCGATGAAGATCGAACGATCCACGCCGCGTCGCAACCGACTCCGTCCGAATGCATACACCAATCCCGCCGCCCATTTCGTGATCCAACGGCCGCGCGTCGGCCGATCAAATCAAACCACCGGTTCGCACCGCCACTTCCTCGTCGCCGACATATGGGTCCCACCTGCCGTTCTTCCTCGCCGACTCAGCGCCTACCGGAGCTCGGCGCGATCGCGCATGCGTACACGCAGCTCGCCGTCGCCACCGGGGACGCGTGGTTCGCCTCCGCAGGATCGCTCAAGTCCATCTACCTCATAGGGTCGCCCATTCCTTCTCGCAGCCATTCTTGCGCCTCTCCGCCCATTTCTTAGCTTTCGCCGAGAAAACTCGAGCGTAGCGCCGCTGCTGAGCGAGCCGCCTGAGCCGACCGCACCATCGTGTTCCTCTTGCCTCGCGCCTCCATTTTGCCTATTCTGTGTCCTTGGCGCCCAAAGGATCACCAAGAGCGGTATTGTCGCTCTCGCCTCGGCGATCTCGATCCGTGAGCTCGCTTATGACTGGTGAGTTTCCACCCGTCACTTAGTCCCTTAGGATCGCATTGATGCACCGAGTCTAACGGTGGGCTTGTTTACGCCTTTTGTGCATCGCGTTGCGGGCGCGACCAATTCTTCTCCAATCACTTGTTCGCCGCCGTGGAAATTCCGGCCACCTCGGGCTTTCGTCGGTGCGTTATCGTGTGCTTCTTGCTCCCGGTGTTGAGGCGGCTTAAGCACACCTTCCGAGTCTTCTAGAAGTCCGTATCGCCTTCTCCGCGTGGCCGTGCTTTCTTCTCGCCTCCGGCCGCCGTGAGCTCAACTCCGGTGACCATCGACCCTGCGTCGCCACCACCGGTTCGCCGAGTCTCTCGTGAACCCGGCGTATCACTCGCCGCTTTGAAACCCACTAGTTCGCGAGATCCACCGCGCGCCGCCGTCCCTCGCGGCGCTGCCGGCGAAAGCCGCCGGTGGCGTTCGATTAGCACTAATATTTGTTTAGTTATGTCACCGATTTGTGGGCCCTCTCTCGTAATCGTGTTTAGTAAACTCTAATCCAACCGTTATATTTCCTCCGAAGTCACCGCCATGTGGGCCATGATGTCGCTTAGTGGGTGTGTAACCCTTGGCGATATGTTTTCTCTGCTTGAAAGCGTATTTCTGCGTGAGTATGTGTTAGAAGTATACTTTGATATGTCAAAGACGTATTCTTAGAATACGCCGGCGTCACTTTCTACAAGTGTCGTCTCGTCAAGACTTTCGCTACGCTTCCGCCGTTGTCCGGGGCTAGATAGTGTGGGTAGAAAAAGGATTAAATGCTTTAGTAAATCAGAATGCTTTTCTCATTGTAATCGTTAATTCAATTAAATTTGTAAAATGCATAACTAATTCAATTTTTATCCAAATTGTATGAAACCAGCACGTTAATTTTCATTTTAAGTGTACTATTTGATAAAATTAACTTCACCCATGTCTCTGTAGCAAAAATCTGTTAGCTAATAAAATGATGTCTTATGTATCTTCTAAATTAGAAAATGCATATCTCTTCCAATAATTGTCCAAATTAAATGAATCCAATTCTGTAAATTTCATTTTCAGTATACTAACTATTAGGATAGATTTTATACACTGGTTCTGTTCATGAAAATTTGTTAAGTAATTAACTAGTGACTTGTTGTGTTTTTAGCTTAGAAAATTCATAGAAAATTGCTAATAACTTAAAATGATTGGTTCTCTGCTTCTAAAATTACTGTTATTTCATACTTAGGCCTGTGGTGAGTTTTGGCTTGTTTGATGTTGTTGAATGTTTGAGTTTTGTCGGTGTTATTCGCTCTTATTTCTCGTTATGTTCGATCGTTAGGCTTCGATATTTGCGCAACCCCGAGGACGATCCTCCGTACCATATTGAGCAACAAAGAGCCGGGCAAGCAGCTTGATCATGATAATCCCAAGATTTTAAATTCTAATATTTTGTTTCAATGTATGTATGCATTGCTTAATTTGTGTTAAAATGGATTAGTTAAATCAGTGTGCATATCCTGGTAGACAAATATTGATCTCTACTACTGAGCCTAGGTTATTTGTCTGTGATTAGAGATCATTTGGATGATTTCTTGTCACTTAGTAGATACGATTTCAGCCGCTTAGACATGCTTAGTATCAGAGAATCAAGCAGAGCGGATTATCGACTTTAGTCAGTAACCTTGATCACACAAAATTTACTACAACTTTATGTTTCAAAGATTCTGCTATGTTTAATTGCAACACTAAAAATGAAAACAAAAATGATTTGGACGCGCACAATGGTAAGATTGGTGTGATCTTTTGGGTGATCGAAAGGTGCCCGTCAATTAAGGACCGAACATCTTGTGAGTGAATTTTTATCCAGCATTTCGGCGTGCTAACCACACTAGAGTATATGGGACCTCTCTGACCTAGTACTTTGGCGTGTATTGGCTCCGGGTCGCAGGAGGTCGCAGGAGGGATGGAGGTGGGAGCATGGTAGTTGTCCGAAAAGCTTTATCCCCGAGTGGGTAGTTGTCTTTCGGCTTTACCATGTAAGCGTATGGGTTTCTATCCATACGAGCGCTCGTAGTTAATACATAATATTGGAAAAAGTCTCGTAGGACTTAGCTGTGCAAAGATACCTTCTAAGTGTGCTTTGGCTTAAAGGCGGTGAAGTGTGGGTATGAGTGGTACACCCTGCAGGTTAAAACTATTCGAATAGCCTCGTCCTAGGTGATGGACACGCTTGGGTAAGCTTTTCAAGAGTTAGACTACAACATTTAAATTAAAACTTGATGGGTGGTACGAATCTGGGATTCGTGCTATTGTTGGGGTGACTATTGGGATAGTCACTTCTAGGTTGTTTATCTTTCGCTTTTGCTATTAATATCCGTACTGTATTTCAATCTTAAAAATGAATTGCAAACTTGCCTTTAAACTGTATTACCTTATTGCAAACAAAAATTGGCTTTGTGCAAATAAAACATATGGCCTCCACTAAACAAGCCTGCATGTAGCATATGAACAGGTCTGCTAGTTCACACGTCAGTCTTGCGGGTACAAAGACAATCTTTGTACTCAGGTGCTTTGCTTAATGTTTTTGGTTGCAGAGGAAGAAGGTGAGCCTCGTGGTCCTCATACGTGAGTCAGTCTTTGCCGCTTCGTGGGTGACGACTAGTCTTGGCGGTCCGGTCAGATGCCTTGTGGGTGAAGGCACACTGATTGGCTTTGTTTATAGCCATCTTATGGCACTTTTGCTTCCGCTGTCGTTCTTGTCTATTTGTGTATCTTGTGGCCTGTCGGCCTATGTCTGTAATATTGTTACTATTTGTTTATCTTCCGTTTGTAGTGTAATGTTTGGACTCTATGTTTTGAATGGAGTTGATGTCTAATTTTGTAACGAGGTGCGTATCGCTTCGGAAGTATACATATCTCGAGGATCAGTTTATTTGATTTGTGATGCTAGGACCAGGTGGTTGGTTAAGCATTACAAGCCAAATAAACTGGGGTCCTCACAAAGTTGGTATCAGAGCCATTCTGACCGTAGCAACCCAAGCATAGTCGTCTTTAGGATATTTTGAAAAAGCTTAATTTCAAAGTATAAAAAGGGTTTATGAAAACCTAGGCAGATTCTCAGATTTTACTCCTTACCTATCTTAGCCTTCTACCCTTATCTTACTCTAATTTGAGTTTAAAACTTGGTTTTCTCTTTCCTTTCAAAAGATAGTTGCTACCTGTAGAATCGGTCTTTGGGAGAACCATAGAGAATTAGTCTAATTAAAATTTGTGGGAGCATAAGGGTAAGATATGTATGAGTTGCTAAGTGTCTAATTTTTGTCAATTGGTTTTGTAACTTAAAAGTCTTGTGTTTGTTTTGTGCTGTTAGTAAGTTATTTGCAGTGGGTCATCGACTTTTTGTTTTCCGGCTATTGTTAACTTGTCTTAGTAAAACAGATGGCGGAGAACGCGTGCGCGATCGCCAGCTGGGTCATGATGAGGAGCTTCCTCCTCCTCGGACCATGGTCGAGGTGCTCGCCGCATCGAGCGAAACCGCATGGACCGAGACGCGCATCTTGGAGGTTATTGCTAGAATACCTCCACTCCCGCCGTGGTGGCGGCCACCGACTCGCGGGGACTTGCGAGTTCCTCCGCATACGCCCACCGACTTTCTCCCGCCTCGAGGACCCTCTCGATGCGGATGATTGGTCGCGCATGGTTGAGCGGAAGCTCAACATAGCTCGCGGCGTGCGCAGACAAGGCACTCTTCGCGTCCCACCAGCTTGAGGGCGGCACTCTCATGGTGGGAGAACTATCTCGCCATGCACCCGCGGGCCATGTGGTCGCGTGGGAGGAGTTCAGTCAGCTTTGTCGGGCCCACATCCCGGATGGCCCGATGAAGTCAAGAAAAGGAGTTCTCGCTCAAGCAAGGGCGCAAATCGTGATCGAGTATCTATACGAGTTTAATCACTTGGCTCTATGCTCCTCGGGAGGTGGCCTCAGATGAGGCTAAGCAGAGAAGTTTATGGATGGCTTGTCCGAGGAGCCGCAGGACAAGCTATCTATTGTGAACTTCTCGCACTTTCGTGCCTTGGTAGATAAGGCCATTGTTGCGAGCATAAGGCAAAGGCGCTGGCGAGTCCCGCAGCGCAAATGGGAGGCGATCGCCTACTCACACCACCTCGTTCGTCCTCGGCGGGCGGCACACTGTGGCTCGTTCTTTTGCTCCACCGCGCGAGGCCATCTGCACCAGCTCGCCCACCGCAGCCGTGTTTGCCACGTGCGCTGCGACCAGCAGAGCAGAGCGGTCTCCGCAATCCGCGCCGAGGTGACTTGTTTTGCCCGCCACAACAAGGGCCACTACGCCAACGCTTGCCTCGTGAGTGTTGCAGCAGCACCTCGCCCTAATGGAGGACGCGGGGGGAGTGGTCACCCACCCGACTAAGATTATCCAAGACCCGAGTGCGAAGCAGCTGGTCGAGTCAACCACCTTTCACCGAGGAGGCTCGGGGCGCGGATGTCGTGATTGGTACACTTCTTGTTAATTCCCGTCCTGCCGCAGTATTATTTGATTACGAGCATCGCATTCTTTTATTTCAAGATCATTTGCTTTGCTGTTAGTGGTCTTCGTTGTGTTCCTTTGGGAGTTCCTTTGCTCATCCGCTCCGGGTCGGAAATGAGAGCCGATTTATGTTGTCGGGATGTTCCTATCATGGTCAAAGGAGGGATTTTGGCAAATCTTATTCGCCGGGCCGTAATGAGTCCGATGTGATTCTTGGCATGGATTGGTTGTCCCAACACTTGGCGCATCGATTGTGCAGAAGATTGTCTATCTCACCAAATTTCTTCAAAGCGGCGGTCGGATTTTCGCCACGGCTTCAGGGGCCACATCTATGTGTATTAGAGGCAAAGCCACCTTGCGATTCATGATGTTCCCATAGTATCCGACTTTGTGGATGTATTTCAAGATTTGCCCGGATGCCTCCGGTTCGAGATCCGAGTTTGCCATCGAAGTTGCTGCCCGCATCGCCCGATTTCAAGGCGCCGTGATCGGATGCCTCCCAATGAGCTAGAAGAATTGAAGAAGCAGCTTGGTGAGCTCCAAGCAAAGGGTTTCATCCGTCCCAGTTCATCTCCTTGGGGTTGTCCTGATCTTTGTGAAGAAGAAGGACAAGACTTTGCGTATGTGTGTTGATTACCGTCCTCTCAATGAAGTGACGGTGAAGAACAAATATCCTCCGCCCGCATTGATGATCTTTTGACCGCTTGTCGGAGCTCGGTGTTCTCCAAGATTGATCTAAGATCGGGCTATCATCAAGTCCGGATCGTGTGAGGATATTCAAGACGGCTTTCACTACTCGTTATGGCTGCACGAGTACACGTCATGTCTTTGATTAACCAATGCTCCAAATTTTGTTCATGAACTTGATGAATTCAGTATTCATGGAGTTTTGGACAAATTTGTGGTGGTCTTCATTGATGACATTCTTATCTATTCCAAGATCAAGCAGAGCATGCCGAGCATCCAAGATTGTTTTGGGCAAGTTGCGAGCACCACTATATGCGAAGTTCAAAGAAATGTGAGTTACGTTGAAGGAAGTGGCATTCTTGGGCCATGTTCTTTCAGTGGAGGCATAGCCGTGGATCCCGGCAAGGTCACCGATGTTCTATCTTGGGGACACCCCGTCGATCCACCGACGTATGGAGTTTTCTTGGTTTAGCGGGCTACTATCGCCGCTTTATCGAGAACTTCTCAAGATCGCAGCCGATGACCGAATTGCTCAAGAAGGACAAGAAGTTTGTGTGGTCCTCTCGCAGTGAGAGAGCTTTTCGGAGCTCAAACAACGATTGACTTCACTCAGCCTCCTTACTCTTCCCGATATCCGCAAGAGCTTCGATATTTATTATGATGCCCTCTCGTCGGGGACTCGGATGTGTTCTTATGCGCAGAAGGCAAGGCGGTTGCCTATGCATCCGAGCAATTGAGGCCTCATGAGCTCAACTATCCCACCCATGATTTAGAGCTTGTCGCAGAGTTCATGCACTCAAGATTTGGCGGCATTATTTGATCGGAAACCGCGTGAGGTGTATTCGATCATAAGAGTTTGAAATACTTATTTACTCAACAGATTTGAACCTCGTGGCGAGAGGAGATGGTTGGAATTAATCAAAGATTATGACATGGGTATTCGATATCACCGGCAAGGCCAATGTAGTTCTTGATGCACTTAGTCGAAAAGTGTATTGCAATACTTTGATGATCCAAGAGCGAAGAACTCGCGCTTCTTGCGAAATTCCAAATCTCAACTTGGGTTTGGTTGAGCATGGTTCCTTTGTCGCCTTGGTTGTGCAACCAACCTTGGTGGATCGGGATCAAGCAAGCACGGCAATCGAGATGATGGCGTGGGTAAAATCAAGCGAGAACATCGGAATGGATCAGCCAAGTGTTTCACGTAAGATGAGCACGGTGTTGTGTGGTTTGGGCAGCGTCTTGTGGTCCCAAAGGTCCCGAGTTGCGGATTTGATTCTTCAGAGGCCCATGATTCGCCTTTGTCCATCCATCCCGGGCCACTAAAATGTACCAAGATCTCGGAGATTCTCGTGGACTCGCATGAAGCGCGAGATTGCGAGTTCGTGGCGGATGTGACATATGTTGTCGCGTCAAGGCCGAGCATCGGCCAAAGAGGTCTCCTCGACCCTTGCCTATACCAGAGTGGAAGTGGGATTCAGAGGCATGGATTTTATCACCGGTCCGCCTGTACTTCTTCAGGAAGGATGCTATCTCGGGTTGTTATCGATCGATTGACGAAGGTAGCGCACTTCCCGCGATGCCACCACTCTCGATGTCGATCGATTGGCGATCTCTATATCTCCGCATTGTGAGCTTGCATGGTGTGCCACGAACGATTGTGTCGAATCGTGGCTCTCTTTTCACTTCTCGGCTATGGCACGCTTCACGAAGCCATGGGGACCGTGTTTCTTCAAACACCTATCATCCTCGGGATCGATGGTCGACGAGCGTCAATCAGTGCTTGAAGATATGCTCGTGCTTGTGTTCTTTCCTATGGAAAGAATTGGGAGAAGTGCATACCGCTTGCCGAAGTTCTCCTACAACAACAACTTCGAGGCTAGTCTCGGCATGGCACCGTTTGAGGCTTTGTATGGGCGGCGCTGCGAACACCGTTGAACCAGTGGCGGTGAAAGGCGGTTCTTTGGTCCGATTCCATCAATGAGGCCAAAGTCAAGTGCGATTGATTCGTGAGCACTTGCGCCGAGCTCACCGAGCGTAAGAACTATGCGGATCGGCGTCGCCGTGAGTTGAGTTTCCGCCCAATGACTTTGTGTATCTCAAAGTCACCTCCGAAAGGACATCGTCGTTTTCGATGTCAAGGGCAAGCGGCTCCTCGATATGTCGGGCCAGTATCGCATCATCGGCAGAGGGGCTGTTGCATACAAGTTAGAATTGCCAGCTACACTCGAAGGGTGCATGATGTTTTCCGTGTATCGCAATTGAAGAAGTGCCTCCGTATTCCGATTGAGGAAACACCATTGGAAAATATCGATGTGCGTGAAGATCTGCCTTATCGTGGCGCCCGTTCGTATCCTCGAAGAAGTGAACGCGGGACAAGGAACCGTGTGATCAAGTTCCTTAAAGTTCAGTGGTCAAACCACTCAGAGGATGAAGCCACTTGGGAGCGGAAGACCGCCTTGAGCAGATTACCCATCCTTCTTCTCCTAGTGATCGAATCTCTAGGTGAGATTCCTGTAAGGGAGATTTGTAACATCCCTAACTTAGGGTTTGTATTTCAAATGTAAAATTTTGAGGAGAAATAAAAACTTTTGTTGTCTCTTCAAATCATTTGAAAGTTTCTACAATTTTCTAGCAATTTCCAATTTTAGAATTTAATTCTTGTGATTGGAAATTGTTGTTATCAGATTCTTAGCTTTCAAACTTATGATCATCCTCTGAAATTATTTTTCCTATCATCTTGATCATCCTATCTACCTCCCTGAATTATTTCACAATTTTTAGATTTTATTTGCTATTTCATATGGCCAAGTCAAACTAGTTGAAAATCTGGTCAAATCCTAGGTCAGCATGCTTGAGAATTTTCTGCAGAACTTTTCAGTGCATAAAAGTTCTGGAAAATTTATGCAATGTTGTTCTCTGTCTCTAGTAGCTACCATAAAAATTTCTGAAATTTTTAGAGCTCAGGAGCTACCTCTAAAAATTCCCAAAACCTTCTCTGTCTTTTAAATCAAATTCCAAAGGTACTGCCTCTGCCCAACCCAACTCGGGCTCGAGTCCGACTTTCGCACCACTTGGCTCGGTCGCGTCAACTAAACGTATCCGCCCGAGTCCAATCAATCGTGACTGGTCCGATGAAGATCGAACGATCCACGCCGCGTCGCGCAACCGACTGTCGAATGCATACACCAATCCCACCGTCCATTTCGTGATCCAGCGGTCGATTCGCGTGCCGATCAAATCAAACCACCGCTTCGCACCACTTTGTCTGCCGCCGACATATGGGTCCCACTCGCCGTTCTTCCTCGCCGACTCGGCGCCTACCGGAGCTCGTTTGGCGATCGCGCATGCGTGCCACGCGCCTTCGTCGGCCGCCACGGGACGCGTGTTCGCCTCGGCAGGATCGCTCAAGTCCATCTACCTCAGGGTCGCCCATTCCTTCTCGCACCATTCTTGCGCCCTCTCCGCCCATTTCTTAGCTTCGGAGAGAAAACTCGAGCGTAGCGCCGCCGTTCGAAGCCGCCTTGAGCGGCCGATCGCACCATCGTGTTCCTCTTGCCTCGCCGCCTCCATTTTGCCTATTCCAGTCCTTGGCGCCGGTGGATCACCAAGAGCGGTATTGTCGTCTCCGCCTCCGGCGATCTCGATCCGTGAGCTCGCTTGCGACACCGTGAGTTTCCAGCTCCGTCACTTAGTCCCTTAGGATCGCATTGATGCACCGAGTCTAACGGTGGGCTTGTTTCGCCTTTTGTGCATCGTTGCGGGCGGCGACCAATTCTTCTCCAAGCGCGGTGTTCGCGCCGTGGAAATTCCGGCCACCTCGGGCTTTCTTCGTCGGCGTTATCGTGTGCTTCTTGCTCACGGTGTTGAGGCGGCTTAAGCACACCTTCCGAGTCTTCTAGAAGTCCGTGCTCGCCTTCTCGCGTGGGCGTGCTTTCTTCTCCGCCTCCGGTGCGTCGTGAGCTCAACTCCGGTGACCATCGGACCCTTGCCGCCACCATCGGGTTCGCCGAGTCTCGTGAACCCGGCGTATCACTCGCCGCTTTGAAACCCACTAGTTCGCGAGATCCACTGCGCGCGCCGCGCCGTCCGTCGCGGCGCTGCCGCGAAAGCCGGTGGCGCTCGCTTAGCACTAATATTTGTTTAGTTATGTCACCGATTTGTGGGCCTCTCTCGTAATCGTGTTTAGTAAACTCTAATCCAACCGTTATATTTCCTCTCGAGTCACCGCCATGTGGGCCCATGATGTCGCTTAGTGGGTGTGTAACCCTTGGCGATATGTTTTCCGTTTGAAAGCGTATTTCTGTGAGTATGTGTTAGAAGTATACTTTGATATGTCAAAGACGTATTCTTAGAATACGCCGACGCGTCACTTTCGCGCGGGTTGTCCTGGTCAAGACTTTCGCGCCCGCCATGTCGATGTCAGCGGGGCTAGATAGCGTGGGTAGAAAAAGGATTAAATGCTTTAGTAAATCTGTAATGCTTTTCTCACAATCGTTAATTCAATTAAATTTGTAAAATGCATAACTAATTCAATTTTTATCCAAATTGTATGAAACCAGTGCTGTTAATTTTCATTTTAAGTGTACTATTTGATAAAATTAACTTCACCCATGTCTCTGTAGCAAAAATCTGTTAGCTAATAAAATGATGTCTTATGTATCTTCTAAATTAGAAAATGCATATCTCTTCCAATAATTGTCCAAATTAAATGAATCCAATTCTGTAAAATTTCATTTTCAGTATACTAACTATTAGGATAGATTTTATACACTGGTTCTGTTCATGAAAATTTGTTAAGTAATTAACTAGTGACTTGTTGTGTTTTTAGCTTAGAAAATTCATAGAAAATTGCTAATAACTTAAAATGATTGGTTCTCTGTTTCTAAAATTCTGTTATTTCATACTTAGGCTCTTGTGTGAGTTTTGGCTTGTTTGATGTTGTTGAATGTTTGAGTTTTGTCGGTGTTATTCGTTCTTATTTGTTTGTTATGTTCGATCGTTAGGCTTCGATATTTGCGCAACCCCGAGGACGATCCTCCACCATATTGAGCAACAAAGACTGTGCAAGCAGTTTGATCATGATAATCCCAAGACTTTAAATTCTAATATTTTGTTTCAAATTGTATGTATGCATTGCTTAATTTGTGTTAAAATGGATTAGTTAAATCCAGAGTGCATATCCTGCAGACAAATATTGATCTCTACTAATTGAGCCTAGGTTATTTGTTTGTGATTAGAGATCATTGGATGATTTCTTGTCACTTAGTAGATACGATTTGAGCTTGCTTAGACATGCTTAGTATCGGTGAGAACTGGGCGTGATTATCGACTTTAGTCGGAACCTTGATCACACAAAATTTACTACAACTTTATGTTTCAAAGATTCTGCTATGTTTAATTGCAACACTAAAATGAAAACAAAAATGATTTGGACGCGCACAATGGTAAGATTGGTGTGATCTTTGGGTGTGATCGAAAGGTGCCCGGTCAATTAAGGACCGAACATCTTGTGAGTGAATTTTATCCGTGCATTTCTGCCATAACCACACTAGAGTATATGGACCTCTCTTGACCTAGTACTTTGGCGTGTATTGGCTCCGGGTCGCAGGAGGTCGCAGGAGGATGGAGGTGGGAGCATGGTAGTTGTCCGAAAAGCTTTATCCCGAGTGGGTAGTTGTCTTTTCGGCTTTACCATGTAAGCGTATGGGTTTCTATCCATACGAGCTACTCAAATAGTTAATACATAATATTGGAAAAGTCTCGTAGACTTAGTTGTGCCCAACATACCTTCTAAGTGTGCTTTGGCTTAAAGGCGGTCCAAGTGTGGGTATATGGTACACCCTGCGAGGTTAAAACTATTCGAATAGCCTCGTCCTAGGTGATGGACACGCTTGGGTAAGCTTTTCAAGAGTTAGACTACAACATTTAAATTAAAACTTGATGGGTGGTACGAATCGGGATTCGTGCTATTGTTGGGGTGACTATTGGGATAGTCACTTCTAGGTTGTTTATCTTTCGCTTTTGGTATTAATATCCGTCTCTGTATTTCAATCTTAAAAATGAATTGCAAACTTGCCTTTAAACTGTATTACCTTATTGCAAACAAAAATTGGCTTTGTGCAAATAAAACATATGGCCTCCACTAAACAAGCCTGCATGTAGCATATGAACAGGTCTGCTAGTTCACACGCTGCCTTGCGGGTACAAAGACAATCTTTGTACTGTGTGCTTTGCTTAATGTTTTTGGTTGCGCAGGAAGAAGGTGAGCCTCGTGGTCCTCACTTCGTGAGTCAGGCCGTCGCCGTGGGTGACGACTAGTCTTGGCGGTCCCGGTCCGATGCCTTGTGGTGAAGGCACACCGATTGGCTTTGTTTATAGCCATCTTATGGCACTTTGCTTCATTATCGTTTTGTCTATTTGTGTATCTTGTGGCCGCCTACCATGTCCGTAATATTGTTACTATTTGTTTATCTTCCGCTTGTAGTGTAATGTTTGGACTCTATGTTTTGAATGGAGTTGATGTCTAATTTTGTAACGAGGTGCGATATCTGCTCGGAAGTATACATATCTCGAGGATCGATTTATTTGATTTGTGATGCTAGGACCGGGTGGTTGGTTAAGCATTACAAGCCAAATAAACTGGGGTCCTCACACCCTCCAGGAACCTCTCATGTCTATCCTCATCCCTGGCTATGTCCGCTGGAGCGTAGCGAGCGAGCTGATTGAACCTGTGCAAATATTCGCTTACCGAGCGATTGCCCTGACGGAATGCGTGGAACTCTTTCTTCTTTAGGGTCATCATCCTAGCGGGGATGTGGGCGTGGCTAAAAGCTCGCACAAACTCATCCCATGAGATGGCTTGAGCATTGGTGTGGGAGATACAGAAGTTATCCCACCACTCTGAAGTAGGACCATTGAGCTGGTGAGAGGTAAACATGACTCTCTCATGGGCTCAGTACTGCTGGAAAACGTCGAGACGCATGCGCATAAATTCCGACATCGTCACCCTCTGAGGAGGTTGCGTTGGTGCGTGGGTTGCGCGTGCGCCGCTTGTGGCTTTGCATATCTCGGGAGTTGCTAAGTGACTGGGCCAGCAAGTCAATCAGATGAGTCTGGTTGGCCATCATTTGGCACCAATCAGGCCCTTCCGCTGGCGGTGGGGGAGGATGCTGGGTAGGGAGCTCCTGGTAGTCGGCGTTCTCATTGCCTTGGCCTCGGATACTACCACTTCCAGTGTGGGTGGTCACCATCTGTTAAATTTTCCAAAGACTTAGAAAAGAAGAGAAAAAGATAGTGCTATGGGGAAAAATTTATAATAGCCCAAAAACACACAAACACGAGACAACGAACATAATTTTTCTTTTTCCAAAGTGGTTCTTTATTTTATTTATTGATTATGGCTACCACAAAGGGTTAGTAGCTCATAATTCGCAACTAACAATGAACTAAGGGAAATGATCTATGGGGTAGATGGGGTGTAACTGGGGAGTTCTGGTACTGGCTTTGCTGGTACTGGCTTGGCCCGCCTTATAGAGAGCCAGTTCTTCCTTAGCTGCCTTCAGCTTCTCTTCCGCAGCTTCCAACCTTCCCTGAATGAGGTACAGCTCATCTAAGGTGTTGCCATAGGTGTAGTCCATCGCCTTGGCTAGCTCTACCTGATGGGTGATCTCCGCGAATCCTCATTACCGGCTGAGCAGAAAGCACTGCCTAGTTGGGTGGGGATGTGCATCGGGTAGTAGTGGAATCCGGTGTCTTGGAGGCGATGGTCATAGGTGTATCGAAGTCTGCGAAATACCTCCCTTGCTGCGTCCTGGATGCCATCATAGAAGGTGTCCCGACGCATTGGGGCGTCAAAAATATGGAACACCGTATCGTGCGCCAGATTGGAGTAGAGGATAACCTCCACCATCCAGTGTTCCTGTTGTCCCACTATATACTTATAGCCTTGATATGTGGGTCTCTTCTTGAAGTCTAAATGCTGCATCATTTTCCATAGTATGTCGGCCCATTCTCCAGTGCGAAGACTCCGTGCGAGATGCAAGTGGGTCTCTCGGCCAACTACAAATTTGGAAAAGACAAGAGTTTAGAAATCCTTTTAATAGAGAAGAGGATAAGTAAGACTCTGGAAAGACAAGTAAATACTTTTTAAATTTTTGAAAATAGTCCTTAATGGTTTTGCCATTCCTACCTAAGGCCACGACCTACAATCGATATGGCTTTGATACCACTTTTGTCGAACCCAGGAAGGAAGGATCCCGAATTCTCTGTGTTCATACACTAGTCCAGGATTTCCAGTGTACATAGTCTCACAAAATTGATATCACAATCATATCACGGGAATCAAATTAACATTAAATATTCATAGTGTAATACAACTGAGTTTGATAAACAAATAACAAATAACATAGCGGAAGCAAAGCAGTAAATGCAGGCCACATGATTCGCCACAGGCAATCGTCTAGGAGCGTTGGCCTAAACGTCCTAGTCCTCACCATCGGATAGAAGTCTTCCCCTGAATAAAAATTATTCAGCAAGAGTGAGCACTACTACCGTGCTCGTAAGTTACACCCAATATGGAATGAAGATGCATGCATAAGGTAACAATTGAATATGGCAGGGGTTATTTTTGCGTAAAGCAGCATTTTCAGTTTAAATACCCATAGTAATTTCCAAGACCATTTTATACTATATCTAAAATCAGATTTTAAAATGACAACGTTATAGTATGGATAACCTCCAAATGAACAGGTGAAGGATACCCTCCTATCACATGGCTGACCGCCTAATTTCCACAAGGATTAACCATCCTCAAACCATTTGATAAAACATTTTGAAAACCAAAAACAAAGTCTAACTTTAAGTGGCCTTGCTAGCATGACCATGACCGCGGACGTGGCTATTCGAATAGTTTCTACTCTGCAGAGTTTGTACAGCTTTACCCACAAGAGATAACTTGCTCTTTATGTTGGCCAATACACGCTTCCGTAGGCGTGCGACTGAGCAGTTATCGTGAGGCCTTTACAATGCTCTGTCTTAATGTGCTTATGCCCGCTAAGGTTTCGCTTCCATTGGACTAACCGTCCTCCGGGAGCCCCCTCTTACGCCAGGTGGGAATAAATGTCTACCCGACACCCACACAATCAATATGGCACAAATAACACTTAAACATTACAAATTATTCAGCCAAATCCTGCCCATACAGGACATGTGGTGGTACGGTAAGGCAGAGCAAAAAGCGGCTCAAAGATCGGTCCTCAATTGACTTGGGCGTCTTTCAAACAAACCCTGGGCCTTAATCTTAACCAGATTAAACCCGTGCATAAACTTGCACCCACCATTCAACCAATTCGCCCAAGTCCAAACCCATTTTTGATTTTGTTTAGAGTAAAACCCTCTTTGTAAACCTTCTGTGATAAAAGAATACCACAGTGTCAATTTTAAACCAAGTTTGTAAAGAATTTCGCTAAACCTTCCCAAAATCATAAATGTGGTCTAGGCATGGCTAAGAATATGACTATTTTTGTAATCATTCTGTCTAATGGTGACAAGGTAATCATACTCAACATTCAAATTGGCCACACAATGAATATTGGAATAACTATGTATTAAAACAGAGTATTGAAATAATTGTATGAACATATGCATGCATTAAATAATTTAATAACTGAAAATAACTTTAAAATACTGGGAGCAAAATGATCAATGGTATAACTTGCCTTCGTTAAAGTCCTGAAATTCTAAGTCCTCGGAATGGTCAAACTCTCCGGAGTCGTCGAAGTCTATACGCAAAAATACGACAAATTTAATTCAAATTCGAATAAATTCAAAAATACAGTTCAAATTAACTACAAATTGAAATATTTTGTTTAGTTAGCTAGATTACAATTTTATACAAATTGTGCAAGTTGAATCACCCAAATAGGAGTTTAGATGCACAAGATATGTATTTTTGAAGTTTAAATCTATTAAAACCCTAAATCTGAATTTACTGGATTTTTCCTTAATTATTTTTCTAAAGAAAAATCCTTTTATTGCGCAAGGGTGATGTCAGCCCTGAGATTTTTGGAATTTTACGAAATAGAACTATTTTTCTGACGTGTGGGACCCTTGTGTCATAGATGCGGTTCACGTGGACTAGGCTCACGGGCTTTGGCTCAGGGGGGTGTACTGGCGCGGAGGCTGATGGGGCCGCCACGTGGGCAGCCACGTCTACTCAGCGCCTATGTGGTGCTGACCTGGCTGTGTCGTGGCCGAGCCTCGTAGGCCCAATGAAGGTGGGGCTCCGGTGACAAGCTCGCCGGCGCTACGCGCGCCTGGCGAGGAGTGGATGGTACGGCGAGAGAAATGCGGGATCCCGATCACGCACCTTGGGGCGCGAGCGAGGCGTTTTGGTCGTCGGTGGCGATGTTTGGCGGCGGTGTCTTTACAGCTCCGGCGAAGTAGCCGCTCCGAAGGTCCTCCGGTGACGTGAAGGTGCGCAAAAGCTTCGCGGTGACACAGTGATGACGACGGCGAGGACGAAGCAAAGTTCCACCGCCGACAAAAAAACTCCAGAATTCAGGCGCTACTGAGCAAAAGCGTGGTAATGGGTGACGGCGTTGGATTGTGAGGGAGATTGCGCACCCGGGGCTCCCTTTTATAGGGTTTGGGAGGCTCCGTGGCGGCGTGGAGGAGGTGGGGATCATGGTGGCGGTTGCGGCGATCGTGGGCGAAACCGATGCGGAGAAGGAGGGAGAACATGGGGGAAATGCGGCGGAGGTGGACACGGTCATCTGCATGTACACGTGAGAAACGGAGCGGTTGGAAATTAGGCCGTTTGCGAAGCTTTAAGTTTGCGAAAATGGCGGTTGACTCGAGCAGACGAAGACGTCGGGGATGACGACACTATAGTGCGGGCCTACATGGCAGTGACAGAAAAGAAAAGGAAAAAGAAAAGAATGTAAGTGAGGTTGGATTGTGGCCGTTAGATGTAAATCGGGCGGTCCACAATGAATGAGCTTTTCAGCACATGCGTTGAATCTGGGCCGTTAGATGTAAATCGGGCGGTCCACAATGATTGGGCCGTTCGGACCTCCGAAGGTCTCAACAAATCCTGGCCGTCCATCTTAGATCGGACAGCTCACAAGCATTGGGCTGTTCGGAGTTAAGATATGTATTGAAGGGTGTCACGTGGGCCATTGGATTTAGATCGTACGGCTCACAATGAGTGGGCCGTTCGAACTGTCCAGAGGTCTCAATGGATCATGGTCGTTGATTTGCGATCCAATGGTTGAGGTGCGTCGATGTAGTTTTTACACGAGTGCGTGTGCGGTGAAGGTGAAATCGGTGTGAGAGAGGTCGACACGCGCGGGCCTGCGTGTCGATGAGGAGGGAGAGCGTCGCGGCGGGCCGTGCGGGCCACATGCGTGGAAGGGGGTTGGACTGGATTTTGGGTTTCGGCCCAAACACGATTTTGAGTTTGTAAATTACTTTTCCAATTAAGCTATTACTGTTAATTCATTTAAGCTTTAGAAAATAGCAAATAAATCCCAAAAATTCCAAAAAAAATTCACAGAAATTCCTGGAGTTATCTGGGACTTAAATAAAATATTTCCAACTATTATTTGGTAAATAATTTTGCAAATAAATTTGTTTTGACTTTGAAATAATTACAGAAGGCTTTCAGAAACTCAGAAAATTCCAAAAATCAATTAAATTTTATTTTCTTCTGAAATTTAAAATTTGGGCTGTTACACACCACAACATAGGATGAATTCCCAATTCGTACCAACCATGTCAAGTTTTAATTTAAAAGGTTATAGTCTAACTCTTGCAAAACCTAACCAAGCGTGTCCATAACTGTGAGGACCCCAATTTATTTGGCTTGTAATGCTTAACCAACCACCTGGTCCTAGCATCACAAATCAAATAAACTGATCCTCGAGATATGTATACTTCCTGCATGTATACACACCTCGTTACAAAATTAGACGTCAACTCCATTCCAAACATAGAGTCCAAACACCACACTACAAGCGGAAGATAAACAAATAGAAGAGGTTATTATGCACACAGCCGACTGCCCAAAAGATACACAAATAACAAGAACGACAATGAAGCAAAAGTGCCATAAGATGGCTATAAACAAAGCCAATCGCTGTGCCTTCAACCCACAAGGCATCGGCCAGGACCGCCAAGACTAGTCGTCACCCACGGCGACAAAGACACTCACGTAGTGAGGCCCCGAGGCTCACCTTCCTCCTCTGCAACAAAACATCAAGCAAAGCACACGAGTACAAAGATTGTCTTTGTACCCGCAAGACGAGCGTGTGAACTAGCGGACTGTTCATATGCTACATGCAAAGCTTATTTGGTGGAGGTCATATGTTTCATTTGCATAAAGCCAATTTTCATTTGCAATAAGGTAATACAGTTTTAAAGGCAAGTTTGCAATTCATTTTAAGATTGAAATAACAATGAAAGATAATAATAACAAAAGCGAAAGATAAACAACCTAGAAGTGACTATCCCAATAGTCACCACAACAATAGCACGAATCCCAGATTCGTACCACCCATCAAGTTTTAATTTAAATGTTGTAGTCTAACTCTTGAAAAGCTTACCCAAGCGTGTCCATCACCTAGACGAGGCTATTCGAATAGTTTTTAACCTCGCAGGGGTGTACCATCATACCCACACTTGAGATCGCCTTTAAGCCAAAGCACACTCAGAAGGTATGTCGCACACACTAAGTCCTACGAGACTTGTTCCAATATTGTGTATTAACTACGAGCCGCTCGTATGGATAGAAACCCATACGCTTACATGGTAAAGCCGAAAAGACAACTACCCACTCAGGATAAAGCTTTTGGACAACTACCATGCTCCCACCTCCATCCCTCCTGCGACCTCCTGCGACCCAGAGCCAATACACGCCAAAGTACTAGGTCAAGAGAGGTCCCATATACTCTAGTGTGGTTAGCACGCCGAAATGCTGGATAAAAATTCACTCACAAGATGTTCGGTCCTTAATTGACCGGGCACCTTTCGATCACACCCAAAAGATCACACCAATCTTACCATTGTGCCCAGCGTCCAAATCATTTTTGTTTTCATTTTTAGTTTTGCAATTAAACATAGCAATCTGTTGAAACATAAAGTTGTAGTAAATTTTGTGTGATCAAGGTTACCGACTAAAGTCGATAACCGCCAGCTCTACCGATAGCTAAGCATGTCTAAGCAAGTTGACCGGATCTACTAAGTGACAAGAGATCATCCAGATCTCTAATCACAACAAATAACCTAAGCTCGGTAGTAGAGATCAATATTTTGTCTACTGGATATGCAAATACGGTTTAACTAATCAATTTAACACAAATTAAGCAATGCATACATAAAGTGAAACAAAATATTAATCTTTAAAATAAAGGATTAAACATGATCAAACTGCTTGCCTGGCTGCTGTTGCTCAAGTTGTTGCGGAGGATCGTCCTCAGGGTTGCCGCAAATATCGAAGCCTAACGATCGAACATAACAGCAAATAAGGACGAATAACACCGACAAAACTCAAACATACAACAACATCAAAACAAGCCAAAACTCACACAACAGCCTAAGCATGACATAACAAAATTTAAGAAACAGAGAACAAATCATTTTAAGTTATTAAGAATTTTCTATGAATTTTCTAAGTTATAAACACATCAAAGCACTAGTTAAATACTTAACAAATTTTTATGAACATAACAGTGTATAAAACCTATCCTAATAATTAGTATACTGAAAATAGAATTTTACAGAATTGGGTTCATTGCATTTGGACAATTATTGAAAGAGATATGCATTTTCTAATTTAGAAGATACATAAGACATCATTTTATTAGCTAACAGATTTTTGCTACAGAGACATGGATGAAGCTAATTTTATCAAATAGTACACTTAAAATGAAAATTAACAGCACTGGTTTCATGCAATTTGGATAAAAATTGAATTAGTTATGCATTTTCTAAGTTTAAATGAATTAACAGTGCAACAGAAAACATTTTACAGAAATACTAAAGCATTAAATCCTTTTTCTACCCACAGCCAACTAGCCCCAGACACTGACAGCGGGCCCGCGCGAAAATGCTGACCAGAACAGCCAGCCCGCCGAAAGTGACGTCGAAGGCGTATTCTAAGAATACGTCTTCGGCTTACCAAAGTGCAAACCTAACATACTCTCACAGAAATACGCCCAACGGAGGAAGCGCATTACGTAACTACACAAACCTAATCGACAACATGGACCCACATGGCGCGAGTCGGAGGAAATATAACGGTTGGATTAGAGTTTACTAAACACGATTAACCCGAGAGGGACCCACATGGCGTTGATGAACTAAACATGGTTTAGTGCTAATCGAATACCACCGTGGCTTTCGCCGCCAAGCCGCGACGGCGGCGGCGCGCCGCGCGGTGGATCTCGCGAACGGCGTTTCAAAGTGGCGAGTGATACCTTCGGTTCACGAGACTTTGCGAACCCGATGACGGCGGTCTTGACCCACGGAGATGCCGGCGATGAGTGGCGGCGAGCGGAGGCGAGAAGAAAGTGCGCCTTCGCGGAGAAGACGCCACGCGAAGAGAGGCTTGCCGAGAAGGTGCGCACGGCTCGCCTGACTCCGTGAAGGATAAGCCCACGACCACGGCGGCGATGGAGCTCATGCGGCGGCGAAATTGCGCGGCGGCGAATCACCGTGCGCGGGAAGAAACGCCCACACGCCCACCATGATGTACCAAGGCGAAAGGGAGCTCACGGTTGGACTCGAAAGGGATTGCGTTACGAGGACCAAGCGCCGAGGTGAGGACTCACCGAGCGCAAATGAGCTCGCGGCCGAGATCACCGGAGGCGGAGACGACGAACTAGCTCCCGGCGATACTGCGGATGCGAGGCTCGGGATGGGCAAAATGGATGCGGCGAGGAACAAGGAAGGCGGCGAAGGTTGCGGGCCTGGCGGCAACGAGGTGGTGGCGCCCTCTCCTTCTTCTCGGCGGCGAGAAGTGGGCGGAGGGAGCAACAGAGCGGGAAAGGCGAGATGTGAGTGATCGCGGTGAGGTAATGAAGGTCCGCGACACCCGGAGAAGGACACGCGGCAAATAGGTGGCGGCGCGAGGTACGTGGCGCGCATGCGATCGCCAAGCGAGCTCGGTGAGTGCGGAGAAGACGAGGTGATATCGCAGGTAGGGTCCACATCGGCGGCGACAGCGGTGCGAGACGATGGTTGGACTCGATCGATCGCGCTCGACCGCTGGATCCAAATGGACGGGCGAGATTGGTGTATGCATTGGACGGTCGGTTGCGCCGCATAGCGTGGATCGTTCGATTTGCATCGGACGGTCCACGATCGATTGGACTCGCGCAGCGGTGCAGCTAGGCGGTGCGACCGAGTCAAGTGGTGCGGTCTGGTTTGAGTCAGACTCGGGTTCGAGCCCGACAAACAGTGTTTTCTGATTTTTGATTTTAAAAGCTGAGAGAGTTTAGGGAATTTTTAGAGATAGATCCCGAGCTCCAAAAATTCCAAAATTTTTATGGTAGCTACTTGAGACAGAGAACAACACTGCATAAATTTTCCAGTACTTTTTATGCACTGAAAAGTTCTGCAGAAAATTCACAAGCATGCTGACCTAGGATTTGACCAGATTTTCAACTAGTTTGACTTGGCCATTTGAAATAGCAAATAAAATCTAAAAATTGTGAAATAATTCAGGGAGGTAGATAGGATGATCAAGATGATAGGAAAAATAATTTCAGAGGATGATCACAAGTTTGAAAGCTAAGAATCTGATAACAACAATTTCCAATCACAAGAATTAAATTCTAAAAATTGGAAATTGCTAGGGAAAATTGTAGAAACTTTCAAATGATTTGAAGAGACAACAAAAGTTTTTATTTCTCCTCAAAATTTTACATTTGAAATACAAACCCTAAGTTAGGGCTGTTACAATAACCTAGGACGAGGCTATTCGAAAAGATCAAACCCTGCAGGGGTGTACCAATGTACCCACATTTCAGACCGCCTTTTTGCCATAAGATTAAGCACACTTTAGAAGGTATGCCGGCACGGCTAAGTCCTACGACACGTTTCCAATATTGTGTATCAACTACGAGCCGCTCGTATGGATAGAAACCCATACGCTACATTGTAACGCCGAAAGTCAACTACCCACAAAGGGTAATGCTTTCGAACAACTACAATGCTCCCGAACATCTTCCCTCCTACACAACCTCCTATGAATCGGAGCTAACACACGCCAAAGTACTAAGTCAAGAGAGGTCCCATTTCCCTCTAGTGTGGTTAGCACGCAAAAATGCTTGGATAGTTGTGAGGACCCCAGTTTATTCGACTTGTAATGCTTAGCCTTCTATTGACCCTAGCATCACAAATCAAATAAACCAAGCCTCGATATATGTATACTTCCCAGAAATGCAGTATACACACCCCGTTACAAAATCATGCATCAATTCCATACAACAGGTCTAACAAAAGACATACAATAGAGATTTACTACAAAAGAGAGGCCAACCGCCAAAAGACAAACAAATAACTAAGTAAACAATGAAACAAAATATCATAAGATGGCGATAAACAAAAGCCATTTAGTGTGCCTTACCCACAAGGCAACCAACCGGGGCAAGCTAGTCTTCAAACCCGCAGTATCTCACAAAGGAAGCCCTTGGGGCTCACCTTCTTTCTGCAACAAAACATTAAGCAAAGCAAGCGAGTACAAAAATTATTTTTGTACTGCAAGACTGACGTGTAAGGGTAACAGAACTATAATTAACTACATGCAAGCTTTATTTAAGTGGAGGGCTCTGGACTTACTTTTAGCATAAAGCCGTTTTCTTTGCAATAATGTAATAGTTTGAAGGCGGTTTAACAATTCAAATTTTATTTGCGAGAAATAACAGCGATCAGAGTAGTAACATAAAGACATCCGGAGATGACCAACCCAATGGCCATCACAACAATAGTATGAACACCGTTCATACCAACCCATCAAGTTTTAATTAAATGTTGTAGTCTAGTTCTTGGGGCGTATCAGGCGTGTCCATAACCTAGGGCAGGCTATTCGAATAGTTTTAACCTGCAGGGTGTACCAATGTACCCACACTTTAGACCGCCTTTCCACCAACCACGGTTAGCATACTTCCTTTGGTATGCGAGCACGGCTAAGTCTAACAAGGCGTTTTCTAATATTGTGTATTAACCACGAGCAGCTCGTATGGATAGAAATCCATACGCTTACATGGTAAAGCCGAAAGACAACTACCCACTCGTGGATAAAGTTTTTGGACAACTACCATGCTCCCAACACCATCCCTCCTGCGACCTCCTGCGACCGGGCCAATACACGCCAAAGTACTTGGTCAAGAGAGGTCCCATACCCTCTAGTGTGGTTAGCACGCAAAATGCTCAGTACGGTGGCGCAAGTAACTCGGTCCTTAAATGACTTGGGCACCTTTCCAGTCACACCCTGCACACTATCTCACCATTGTGCCCAAGTCCAAATCATTTTGTTTTCATTTTTAGTTTTCACAATTAAACATAGAAAAAATGCTGAATCATAAAGTTATAATAATTTTGTGTGATCAAGGTTACCGACTAAGTCGATAACCGCCCAATTCTACCGGTATCTAAGCATTGCTAAGCATCATATCGCAAAGAAAAATAAAAGGCTCTAAATCATTCACCGGGCTCTAATTCACCAGTGAGAATAATATTCCTAAGGTAGTGGCAGGGGTGAACAATTTCATGACAACAATGCAATGGGATTAGCTACCTCTAATCGACAAAATTAATCATTGACACAAAAGCATGCATACGTACGAGTAAAACAAAGTATTAGATTTTAAAAGTAATGGGATTGAGTGGATATGATCAAACTGCTTGCCTTTGCCTTGTTTGAGATATTCGACTTGCTGCAGAGGATCACTTTCGATAATCAACGTCATCTAACGATAAAAACTGCCAAGGCAAAAAAAAAACAGCGAATAAACACCAGAATGCCAAAAAAGTCCAAAAATCAATAACACAGAAGATAGATTACGAATATAGGAACAAAAAATTAGTTGATTCGGAGTTTATTTAAATTAGTTAGGATTTCTTCTTACTGTTCTTTCCAAACTTACTTATTTTCCACGATAATCATACAGTCAAAATCAATCCTCTTATATATTCTCCTCTTTCGGCATACTATGATGGTGATTGCGTGCACATCTATTATCCGTAGATGAGCTCTAGTTACCTACTTACTATTCTAGCCTAACCATTAAATGAATTCATGACAACTCCACCTACATAGATTAAAAGCATATCGACCAAACGAGAAGCCTCATGAAAATATTTAGACAACTTACAACAAAGACAACTATATGAACTAAAGTGCTACTACAAACATAGTTCCACTTTCAGATTATCTATTTCCATTGTATGACCTAGATGAGAAACACAAAAATTGCTATCATGAGATGAGCTTTGGCATGCGGGTTACATTGAAAATCCAAAATTGCTTTCTAATCATCTTTTCTTTTAGGACTAACACTTCAACAAACATAGATAATTGCTCTATCTTTGAAATTGAACTTCACATTCTTATGGATTTTCATATTTAGAAGTTGTTGTTAGATAATGGCTAACTAGTTGCCTAAAGACTAAACGAAGGGAAGACATCTGGATCTATTGTTTTAACCATGCAAAAAGCTTATGGACAAACAGAGCATTTTCAGTGACTACTCAAGGAACCTCTGACAACAAGTTTTACGAACTACAAAGTTTTAACTAAACTTCATCAATCTTCCGTTTGTTATCTTCTTGAAATGACCTAATTGGCATTCAACGATTGATAGCAAAAGACATGAGGTTTTGTATGTGAGTGCCAAAGACAAACCAAATTTTGTACAAATCCCTTTAAGCAATCCACTATCATCCATGCTACTACCAAGCACCACCCAACAAAGACTCCACCTACTATTTGAATCATCTATTAGCTAAGTAACCTATTATCACATTACAAAAGCTAACTATCCTTTGCAACCTTCGCTAGAAATAAGTTCATCCATTCATACTAATTTGCATCATCCACAATAAACATCTTGATCAATCATCCTGCCAAATGAATCTTGCTAATCACACAAACACTCACCTAAACATGCATACACAGCGAGACATCTCCGGACATATCAAGGGAAACAGGGAAAACCGAAGGCGGCGTGCTATCTTGCGGCTAGGAGGCGCGGTCACCCAGTGGGATGCCCGAACGAGTTGCGAGAGAGGAGGCGGTGTCGACACACGAAGTCGACGTCGATCCGCTGTAACATCCCAATTTTAGGCTTGTGTTTCAAATGTAAGAAAATGAGTAGAAATTAAAACTTTTTCTTACATTTTGTATTTCTGTTTATCTTGAGTGACTTTGTGCAAGAAGTTATGGAAATACAAAGTAACAAGTCTTTGATTCAAATCTTGATCCTTCAAAAACATTACGGTTCCATCTTGTAATAATCTCTGGAAATATTTTTCCTAAATTCTTGGTTGGTATGTGACTCCTCTGGAAAATTCCACAATTTTAGAAATTGTTTGAATCTTTGTTGGAGGAAAGTCAACCCAATTCAAAATCTGGTCAAACCTTGGACCAGTACCTTGTTAAATTTTTGGAGGAAAATCCACAGCACCAAAGCCTCTGAAAATTTTATGCTAGGTCCTCGTTTGAGTCAGCCAGCTCCTGTAAAAATTTCGTAATTTTTGGAGTCGGTTTGCTGCCTCAAACAATTCTCGAAGGGCAGCTCCTTCTAAAACCGTAAAAACTAAATCGGTTGAGTTAGACTCGGGCTCGGACCGAGCCCAACTCAACCGACTTGGTTGGACCACGTCGCGGCGCACTCGAGCTCAAGCTTTTGCGCGCAAGGCTGAGCCATTGGATCTCAATCCAACGCTCACGACCTCCCCATCGATGCGAGGAGCTCTTGGCGCCCTCGGCGCCTCGGGTGGTCAAGCCACGGATCTCCATCCGCGGTCCACGACCTCCCGGACCTCCTCGCCCGCGCAAGACCTCCCCACCTCGGGTGATGCGGGGCGTCCAGGACCACTTCCTCGGCTTTGTTTCTCTTCCTCACGACCTCCTGGAGGTCTGGTCATCATGGTTTTCCCGCACCCCTGCGTGTGTCAGGGTCAGAGCAGTTGGGGGCAGTGAGATGTCACCTTTTACCTCTTGTCAACGGCTCTTTCTGCTGACATGCATTTATTGCCAGTCAACTTTAACCTCCAAAGTCTCCACCCTGCTCTGCCCCTACCTACCCTTGTCAAATCCAGTCAGTCCATGGCAGGGGCATGGTTCATGCTCACAGTAGGCTTTTGCCCACACCATTGCCAAGCTCCCAGGCTATGTATAGCCTGACACCTTCCTCTCCTTTTCTTTCTTCGTTCTTGGTTGTGCTTGAGCTCCCTCAGTTTGAGTTGGTCCTCAAACTCAAGCCCCCAAGAACACCACCCTCCCTCGCCATTGTCGGACCTTGGAGCTCCCTGCCGAAGCTCGAGCTCCAGTGGTTCCATCGACGTTCTTGCCAGTTTTACTTGTCGCCTCGAGCACCTCGAGTATTCTCTAACTTGCTATGGTTATCCATCGCAGAGGTGGACGAGTTGGGGAGCTGTTCGTGGTCGGGACCACTTTCTTCCTCGTCTCCGGCGAAGTTCCTGGTCACCGGAGCGTCTCCTTCGGTTTCCTCCTCTCCTCCGGGCTGCTCTGGACCTTCCCTGCACTCGG
Organism: Ampelocalamus luodianensis; assembly: GCA_036346255.1. Classification (NCBI taxonomy): domain Eukaryota; kingdom Viridiplantae; phylum Streptophyta; class Magnoliopsida; order Poales; family Poaceae; genus Ampelocalamus; species Ampelocalamus luodianensis. Next base: position 727,548 of record JAYEVH010000566.1, on the reverse strand, counting down.
GTGAGTTCATTTAGTCCCGTAGGGCTCTAGGTTTTAGTAGCTTAGCTCGTAGCGCTCAGTTGTGTCGTTTTCGGTTTTTGCCGAAAAGCTTGTCCTCCGCCATTCTCCGGCTCGCCGGCGTTCAAGGCCGTCGCCGCGTCGAGAGTGCCTCCGCTAGGTGCGCGGCACTATTGTGAGTATATCGGTGCCCTTGGTCTGGCGGCGAGAGTCCCCATCGCGGCAAAGCGATGTAGTCGCTCGGAGTTTTGGTGCAAACTCCCGTTTTCGTCATTTTCTTAGGACAACATTAATGCCCAATCATTGCTAATCATTGGCGCATTAATCTTGTCTTAATCTGTGCCATAGTGTCTCTGCATGTGGGCCCTAGGCTTGGTCCGAAATCCTGAAGTCATTAAAGTCCCTTTTAGGTTCCTTTATTGCCAATCATCAGCAGCATTTAAGTTGTCCTTAGCCGCCACCTTTTAGTCGCTTTCCTAAGGACCCGCACCATTAGAAGCACCTTGGACCTCCTCGGGTTCATCGTGGTTGTCCCCGACCACCCCATGTCAGATCTGGGCCGTAGAAGGTTTTCCCGTGTAATTTCTAAGTCCCAGGACCTCCCTAGTTCTACCTCGGCCTTTAAAGACCTCCTGGGATTAGCTCTTAGCCGTTAGATCTGGCTCTGTGTAAGATCTTGCGCGCTTGGACCTCCCCTTGGGCTGATCCTAACCGTCTAGGACCACCCCTGTTAGATCTTAGCCGCTTAGGACCACCTCTGTGTTTCCGCAAAAGACCACCCTGGTCGTGTTGTCAAAACCACCCCCTGGACCTCCACCGAGGTCCTCTTTGCAAAAAGACCTCCCCTTGGTCATTTTGCAAAGACCATCTCAGGACCACCCTCGGGGTCGTCTTTGTAAAAAGCCACCCTGGCCTTTTTACAAAGAAAACCCCCGCTGAGGACCTCTTTGGCTCGATCCTAGCCGTTCACGACCTCCCCGGTTTAGATCTGAGCGTTAGATCTCTTTTTGTAAAATCCTTAGCGCTCAGACCTCCCTCCGCGTCGATCTAAACCGTTCAGGACCTCCCTAGGTCTAACCCGAGTCGTCCAGATCTCCTCCGATTAAAACCCTTCCGCTTAGGACCTCCCCGAGTAGATCTTGGCCATCCAAGACCTCCTCGTGTCAATCCCAGCCGATCAAGACCTCCCTCTGGAGATCTTGACCGTCTAGAACCTCCTCCTTTAGATCCGTAGCGTTAGGACCTCCTCCTCTGGTCTAAACCGTTAGATTTAGATCTAACAGGCTGAACCTCCTTCCTCGGACTTAAAGCCTTAGGACCTCCCTCGTTCAATCTTGATCGCCGGACCTCCTCACTTGATCGTGTCCGTTAAAGACCTCCCCGGGAGATCTAGACCGTTGAAGACCTCCTGCGTGAGATCTTAGCCGTCGGCACCTCCCTCCGTAGGTTTACCCTTAGGACCTCCCTAGTGCTCGGGACCGCGGATCTCGATCGGCAGGTCCACGACCTGCAGTAGCGCTAGGACACTCCTTTGCGTGCGGCTGTGCATGCACCGGTCGTGGCGTTGGATCAGATCTCAACGGTCGAGACCTCCCAATGCGGAGGAGGTCTTCCGTCTGCTGTGCTTCGAGTGCGTGGCCTGCGATGCAAGATCAACGACCCGACCTCTCCTTATTCGTTCGGATCAGTTGGACCTCCCGAGCTCAAATTTTCTAAGTCCTTTAATGTTTCAAATTTCAAAAGTGCATAACTTTGTCATTTCAATTCCTTTTGAATGATTCCATTACGTAGCTCTGTTGTAGTATGAACTTTAATCGAGAATGAATTTACATCATTATATAGTAGGAAATGACTTTAATTGCATGATCTTGTTTAGTGAGGAATGATGTCTAGAAATTCATTGAAAATTTGTAAAATGCACAACCTTTCTCTCTGTAATTGCAACCTGAGCAAACTCAACTTGGTAAAATTGGTCTGTAGACGTGCTTTAATATGAACTAGGCCTTGTCTTTATTTATGTTCATAAAAAAATGATATATGCTAGATTTAGAGCTTAGAAAAATCATAACTAATTCATTAGAACTCCTATTTGTGCAAACTCAGTTTTGCTGTTGTTAGGATACTAATATCTACCTACCATAAAAATTTCAAGTTCCAGATCATTCTAGAAATTTTCGTTATGAACAGTAACTCTAATTAATTTAATTAGGATTTTTCAGGCTGAGCAAAATTGTTTAGGGCATAACTTTTTCATGCCAAGTCCAATTGGAGTGATTCTTGTTTCTAAAATTGTCTAAAATCAACCTCTAGCTGCTGTATAAATTTCATTGGATTTGGATGTTCTTTGCTGTTGAGTTTCTTTTGGTGTTCTTCGTTCTTATTGGTTTTATCGCCTTTTCGCGTTAGGTTCCGAAGAATTTATTGAACCTGAGCAGTCCCCTCTGCAGCAAGAACAAATCCAGCAAGGCAAGCAGTTTGATCATGTTAATCCCAGTATTTTAAGTATTTATGTTGTTTACAACTTCTATGTATGCATTGCTATCTTGTTTTAACTATTGTCGATAGATGGCCTAGTAGATGCATTTCCTTAGACAAATGATTATCCTCTACTACTATGAGCCTAGGTTATTGCTGTGATTTAGAGTTCGTGGATGAGCTCTTGTCACTTAGTAGTTTGCGAATTAATTGCTTAGCCATGCTTAGCTTCGGTAGAAATGGACGGTTATCGACTTGTCGATAACCTTGATCACACAAAACTTATTATGATTTATGATTTCCACCTTGTGCCATGTCTTCTTATAAAAACTAAAACTGAAAACAAAATGATTTAGACTTGGGCACAATGGTAAGATGGTGTGATTTTGGGTGTGACTAGAATGGTGCCCGGGTCAACAAGGACCGAACATCTTGTTACACTAAACCAAGCATTTTAGCGTGCTAACCACACTAGAGGGTATGGGACCTCTCTTGACTTAGTACTTTGGAGTGTATTGGCTTGGTCGCAGAGTCGCGGGAGGGATGGAGGTGGGAGCATTGTAGTGTCCGAAAGGCTTCCCCCCCGTAACGGGTGGTTGTCTTTCAGCTTGCAATGTAAGCGTATGGGTTTCGATCCATACGAGCGGCACGTGGTTAATACACAATATTGGAAAGCGTCTCGTAGGACTTAGCCGTGCAGCATACCTTGAAGTGTGTACGTGGCTTAGGCGATGCGAAGTGTGGGTACATTGGTACACCTGCGGGTTAAAACTATTCAAATAGCCTTGTCCTAGGTTATGGACACGCCAAGGTCTTTCAAGAGTTAGACTACAACCTTTTAATTAAAACTTGATGGGTGGTGCGAATGAGGGATTCGTGCTATTGTTGTGGTGGCTATTGGGTTAGTCACTTCCAGGTGGTTACTTGTATGTATCTTTATTACGCTTCTATGTTGACAACAAAATAGATTTGCAAACTTGCTTTCAAATGTATTACATTATTGCAAATAAAGTTGACTTTGTGCAAAATGAGACATACAACCTCCACCTAAATAAGCTTGCATGTAGTTATGAATAGATGCGCTATTCCATACGTCGATCTTACGAGTACCTTTGTGTACTCGATTATCTTGCATAAATGCATTTGTTCTGAGAGGAAGAAGGTGAGCTTGAGGGCCTCACTTTTGTGGTGTCTTTGTGGTAGTCTTCGTGGCGTCTAGCTGGGCGGCCCGGTCGGTTGCCTTGTGGGTGTATGGCTAACCGGTCGACTTTTGTTCTAGCCATCTTATGGCACCTTTTGCTTCCGCTGTCTTTCTTGTATATTGCTCTATTTGGCCGGTCGGCTCCTTTGTAATAACTTTACTTTATGTATGTCGTTATTGAACTTAGTGTTGTATGTTGTATGGAAATGATGTGTAATTTTGTGATGATGTGCATATGCTGCAGTGCGGAAAGCATATGTCCATTGAGGCTTAGAATGTTTAATTAGTAACGCTAGAACCAATTGGAGGTTAAGTGTTACTAGTTAAATATTCGGGTCCTCACAAAGTTGCTATCGAGCCATCTTGACCAGTAAAACCCTAGCTTGGTCGCTTTAGGATATTTTGAAAACTTACTTTCAAATAGTTTATGAAAACTTAAGTAAGTTCTCTAATTTTACTCCTTACCTATCCTAGCTTGCTCATCTCACCTTACTCTCACTTAAGTTTTGCAAAAGTTGTTCCTCTCTTCCTTTCAAAAATTAGCCTCTATCGATTAACTTGGTTTTGGGAGAACCATGAGAGCTTGGAGAAAGAAATTTGGACTGCTAGCTAGTGGTTAGTAAATAAGGTAGGAGATGAGAGGTAAATTCAACTAAAACTTGTGGGAATAAAAGGGTAAGAGGCGATATGAAATTAGCTAAATGCCTATACTCTGTTAGGTGGTTATACCTTGACTTTTGGACTGTTTTGAGCTAGAAGTTAGTTCTGAAATTTTGGGTCTTCTCAAACGATTACTCGTTCTTCCATACGGATTAGTCGTTTCGGGAAGTTGATTTGGTAACTTGTGGTCCTATGTTCTCTTGTGGCTATTCTTTGGTCATTTTAATTGAGTTCGGACTTCCGTGCTCTTGGGTCTTGAACTGTATCTAACTTGTCTTAGTGAAGCAGGATGGTGGTGGGACCGTAGTGGCGGAATCGGCCGGAGTAGTCCCGATGAGAGCTTCCCCCTCCTCAGACCATGGCGGAAGTCCTCATGCAAATCGAGCGCAATCGTTCGGAGGACCGCGGGTGTTGGAGGTTATCGCCAGAACACCTCCACTCCTCTCGGTGCCTCTCGGATGCGGAGGCGGTCACCGGTCTCGTGGGGACTTGCGAGTTCCTTCGCACGCAGCCTCCCACCTTCTCCCGGTCCGAGATCCCGCGGGCGCAGACGACTAGCTGCGCGCGGTTGGCGAAGCTCAACGTTGCTCGATGCCGGGAGCGGGGCCGGCGCACTTTTCGCATCCCATCGGTGGAGGTGCGGCACTCTCATGGTGGGAGAACTTCCTCGCCATGCAGCCCGCGGGACACGTGGTCTCGTGGGAGGAGTTCCGGTCGGCTTTCCGTCGGGCCCATGTCCCCGCCGGCCTGATGAAGCTAAAGAAGAAGGAGTTCCTTGCGCTCAAGCGAGGGCACAAGTGCGGCGGAGTACCTCCACGAGTTCAACCATCTAGCGAGTACGCGCTCTGGCGAGGTGGCCAGATGAGGCCAAGCAGGAGAAGTTCATGGAGGGCTTGTTTGAGGAGCTGCAGGACAAGCTCTCTATTGTGGACTTCCCCGACTTCGAGACCTTGGTGGACAAGGCCATCGTCGCCGAGCACAAGGCGAGAGCGGCGAGTCCCGCAGCGCAAGTGGGAGGCCGGCGATGCCTGCGAGCCGGCCTCGTTAGATCCCGAGTTGGGCTGCACGAGGCCCGTTCTTTGGCTTCACCACCGCGAGGCCTTGGCACCGACTCCACATCCTCCGCATGCCGTGACTCGATCCGCGCGCTGCGATCGAGGCGAGTTGCTCACCGCAACCCGCGCCGACGTCACCGCTTCTACTACCACAACAAGGGTCACTACGCGAGTAGTTGCCTAAGAAGATCGGAGCGGCCTCGTCCTAATGGAGGGCGCGGCAAGGGAGTGGTCACCCACGACCGAAGACCCGGGCTTGGGCGGCGAGTCAACCATATCTCGGTGAGGAGGCACGGAGGCGCGGCGTGGTGTTGGATGCGCTTCTTGTTAATATACATCCTGCTACAGTTTTATTTGACTCTGGGGCCTCGCATTCTTTTATTTCGAGGTTGTTTGCTGTTGATTGTGGACTTAACTGTGTTCCTTTGGGGGTTCCACTGCTTATTCGCTCTCCGGGTTCGGAAATGAGAGCTGACCAAGTATGCCGGGATGTTCCTATCCACATCGAAGGAGTGGGATTCTTGGCGAGTCTTATCCTACTCGACTCATCGCGCTTGGATGTGATTCTTGGCATGGATTGGTTGTCCCAACACTTGGGGCAAATCAATTGTGCCAGGAAGATTGTCTACCTCACCAGCCCTTCAGGTGAACAGGTTGGGTTTTCGCCGCAGTTGCGAGAGCCCCATCTTTATGCCCTTGAAGCAAAGCCAGCATTGGAGATTCGCGATGTCCCCACTGTGTGTGACTTCGCGGATGTCTTTCCTGAAGACTTGCCCGGGATGCCTCCCGTTCGAGACCTGGAGTTCGTGATAGAGTTGCTGCCCGGTACCGCCCCTATTTCAAAGAGGCCGTATCGCATGCCTCCTAATGAGTTGGAGGAGCTGAAGAAGCAACTAGGTGAGCTGCAAGAGAAGGGTTTCATTCGTCCTAGCTCATCCCCTTGGGCTGTCCGATTATTTTGTGAAGAAGAAGGACAAGACCTGCGCATGTGTGTTGATTACCGTCCGCTTAATGAAGTGGCGGTGAAGAACAAGTATCCTTTGCCCGTATTGATGATCTTTTCGATCGCTTGGCCGGAGCGTGTCTTATCAAGATTGACTTGAGATTGGGCTATCATCAAGTCAGGATCAGGGCCGAGGATATTCCAAAGACGGCCTTTGCTACTCGTTATGGTCTTTACGAGTACACCGTCATGTCTTTTGGTTTGACTAATGCTCCTGCTTTATTCATGAACCTTATGAACTCGGTATTCATGGAGTATTTGGATAGGTTTGTGGTGGTATTCATCGATGATATCCTTATCTACTCCAAGAGCGAAGAAGAGCATCTTTGAGCATCTTAAGCTTGTGTTGGGCAAGGCTGCGTGAGCACCAGTGTATGCAAAATTCGGCAAGTGTGAGTTACGGTTGAAGGAAGTGGCATTCTTGGGCCATGTTCTTTTAGCGGGAGGTGTGGTCGTGGATCCTAGCAAGGTTAGCGATGTGCTATCTTGGGGTCACCAAGTCGGTCACCGATGTGCGGAGTTTTCTTGGTTTGGTGGCTACTATCGCGCTTTATCGAGAATTTCTCCAAGATTACGAAGCCTATGGTGAACCTCAAGAAAGACAAGAAGTTTGAGTGGTCCTTGCTTGTGATGTGAGTTTCGGGAACTCAAGAAGGTTGACCTCAGCCCCAGTGCTTGTTCTCCCTGATATTCACAAGAGTTTTGATATCTTTTGTGATGCTTCTCGTCAGGATCTTGGTTGTGTTCTTATGCAGGAAGGCAAGGTTGTGGCCTATGCATCGCGACAGTTGAGGCCTCATGAACTCAACTATCCTACTCATGACTTGGAGTTAGTCTTTGTGGTTCATGCACTCAAGATTTGGCGGCATTATCTGATTGGTAACCGTTGTGAGGTGTATTCTGACCACAAGAGCTTGAAGTACTTGTTCACCCAGCCAGATCTGAACCTCAGGCAAAGGAGATGGTTGGAATTGATCAAGGACTATGATATGGGTATTCAGTATCACCCGGGCAAGGCCAATGTTGTTGCAGATGCGCTTAGTCGAAAGGTGTAACATCCCAACTTTGGACTTGTGTTTCAAATGTAAGAAAATCAGTAGAATTTAAAACTTTTTCTTACATCATGTATTTCTGTTGTACCAAATAATTCTTGTACAAGGGATTATGGAAATACATTATCACAAATCTATTTGATCCAAACTATGATATCCCAAAAACAATCTTGTCAAATTTTGTGATCATCCTCTGGAAATATTTTTCCTAAGTTCTTGGGATGGTATGTAGCCCCTCTAAAAAAATTTCACAATTTTTAGAAATTGTTTGAATATTTTTAGGGGGCAGTCAAACTTGTTTGACTTTTAGTCAAACCTCAAAACAGAGCCTTGCAGAATTTTTGGAGATTTATTCACAGCATAAAAACCTCTGAAAATTTTACACAAGGTTAATATCTTAGTTAGCAAGCTCCTGTAAAAATCTCATAATTTTTGGAGTTAATTTGCTACCTCAAATAAATCCTCCAAAGTCTCTGTTCTAATTTAGAAGTCAAACCTAGTCTCACTGTGCCTTGGGCTCAAAGTGGACTGGCTCGAGCCAATTGACTCGGTCCAGTCAACTAAGCGCAGAGCCTCTCTTTAAAGACGCGTCCATTCTCGACCGTTGGATCTTGATCGCGCGGCCACGTGCGTGTAACCATTCGGACCTTCCGTTGCTTAAATGAATGTCAACCGTTAGATCTCCATCCAACCGTTCAGATCCTCTGTGATGTTCGGACCCTCCGGTTGTTGGTTTGAACCTGAGCCGTTGGATTAAGATCCAACGCTGCGCTTGGCCTCTTTGTAAACCATGTTATAGCGTGGGGCAATCGAGCCGTTCATTTCTAATCCTAGGGCTCGCGATCTTTTCGTTGTGTTTTAAAGCCCGGAGGCGTGGCGCAATCTTAGCCATCCGATTTAAATCGTGGGGCTCTGGAACGCCCGAGCCTTTCCTCTGGTCATCTTCAACCTCTAGCCGTGCGAGCATAGTGTAGGGCATGGTAGTGTCTTTTCATGCTTCCTGCGGCCACCCTAGTCAAAGTGAGGGGCGTGGGAGAGGTATTCGGCCGAGCCATACCCAATTGCACGTCTACTAGCTTTTTCCTTGTCGGCCGCACCTTGTGCTCTGTGCTTTGCCGCCGGAAAAACTTGTGGTGCAAACCCTAATGCCTCCAAGGCCTTATAAGCACCCAAATCACCTCCTGGAGTTTCTTTAGACCACCATCAAGCTCCATTCACAGTATTGGAGCTTAGCACCTCAAAAATGGCAAGTCGCCATTATTGACCCGAAGAGCTCCATTGGTGTTCTTGGTGTTCCAGTGGTTCTCCTTCATGTTTCTTTGCCCTATCCTTATCTATGTACTATCTTGAACATTTCCCCTCACTTAATTTTGGATTTGATTCTCAGGAATTGTCCAATTTGGGGTTTGTTCAAATTCGGCCGAAATTGGTCACCTTCTTCCTCAGCTCAGGTGAGTGCTCCATTTCCTAATTACTTGCTCATGTAGCTTCTGTGGACCTTAATGAAGCTATATTGATGCTTTGGTATCACTCATTTGGCTCAGGGTGTCATTTTCAATCCTTCTTCTCCAAGTCCGTGACTTCCTCAGTGATCAAGCATCTCCGGCCATCTTTGAAGCTTCCCTTCATCAAGGTAGCTTCTTATTAGTCCTTAGAGGCTCTGGCACCCGCTTCCTTGGACTGCAGCGGAGCTTTTCGCTATTTTCATGTTTAGCAGTAAAAGCTCTCATTTTCATTTTCCGGCTAGCCGGCGTTCTTGTCCCTCACCGCCGGCGAGAATGCCACCATTAGGTTCTAGGCGTTATTGCGATTCCATTTTGGTTCTTGTTCGGCGCCGCCGCGGCCAGTGTCGCCAGCGACGAGCCGTTGAAGTCGCTCGGGACTTTGCCGGCACAGAACTCCCGTTTTCGTCATTTGGTTAGGGCACATTAATTGCCAATCATTTGTTAATTAATTGTGTCTTAACCTTTGTCGTTGAGCCACTGACCAGTGGGCCCAACATCCCTAAATCACCCGCTGGCGCAATCCCGCGCTGTTCCGACATCATTAATACCTGATCATTGGTTAATTAATATGTTGGCATTAATCGCTGTCGGAAATCACCTCTGGATCGCTGACTTGTGGGCCCGTGGGGGTTATAATCCAAATCCTGGAGTCATTAGTGTCTATTTAATAATAATCATTAGAAGCGTTAATTCTGTCCTAAACCGCCACTCTTAGTCGTTGACATGTGGGCGGTGCGTTTGTGCCGTGGGTTAAGCGTTCGCGATTGTGACTTGGGGTCACTGACATGCGGTCCCACGTGTCAGCATCTCTCTTTTGAACTTCGATCTATAGCCACCGTTCGTTTTCAGATCTGCGGCCCAGATCGTGAGTGCATTCGGACCCTCCGGATGCCTTGATCATTCTCGACCGTCGATCTTGCGAACAACGGCTGGGATCTTGTATGCAATCGGACCTTCAGACGTTGGTGCGCTCGGACCGTCCATCTGCGGATCTGCGGTGGGATTGGCCCGAACAACGCCCGTCCGAATAAATACACTGCGTGTGCGCCGTTGGATCGTGATCCAGCGGTGAGCTCCGATTAGGTTTACGGCGTCTGCTGTTTCGGCGCGCGTGAGCCGTAGGATTTTAGATCAAGGGTGGGTAAGTGTCCACGTCTTATTCTATTATTTGAGTTTGTCTGTATTTCGGTAAGTAGTTATTTAACAATGAAAATGATATAAAAACTTTAGAAACTCATAACTAATTCATTTTAAGCGCTTTTAGATAATTCCAAGCGTAATAAATTTTGTTATTACTTAAGTTTATTATAAAAATGGATTTAAGCATATTTGATGAGAAAATTGCGTAACTAGTAATAACTTGAATTGTCACTTTGAATATTCGAAATGGATTTAATCTTGAAAAATGCATATCTTTTTCTGTATAAATCCAATTTGTGCAAAATCAATTTTGTTAAATTCATCTGTTAGTATACTTTCATATGGAATAAGATTAGAGCATGTTCATAATTCTGTAAAATGACTTGCATTAGATTTACAACTTAGAAAAATCATAAGTAAATGTGTATAACTCCAAATTTAGTAAATTCAACTTTGCTGTTATTGGGATGTCATAATCTACCTGCTATAAAAATTCCAGACCTTAGATCATTCTAGAAAATTTCGCCATTAAACAGTGCTAATTATTAATTAGGTTGATGTAAGGCTGAGAAAGAGCATTTTGTCCATATCTTTTGTATGTTAAGTCCAAATTGCATAATTCTTGTTCCTATCATTGTCTTAGATCATTCCCTAGCTGTTGTGTAAATTTCATTAGATTTGGATGTGTTTTGCTGTTGGAGTTTATTTGGTGTTCTTCGTTCTTATTTGCTTATCGCCTTTTCGCGTTAGGTTCCGAAGATAATTTTATTGCTGATATTGAGCCACAGCAGCCATCAGATCCTGCACTCCAGCAAGGCAAGCAGATGTAGCATTCATTTGATCATATTGTTCCTACTATTTTCAAATTCTAATATGTTGTTTGCAAATTCTATGTACGCATTGCTATGTTGTTTTAAACTATTGTCGATAGTTGGCCCAGTAGTTGCATTATCAGTAGGAAATGTGGATTCCTCTACTACTGAGCCTAGGATTACTTGCTGGGATTTGGGGTTCGCTGGATGAACCCTTGTCACTTAGTAGTTTACGTGTCATTATGCTTAGCCATGCTTAGCTATCGGTAGAAATGGGCGGTTATCGACTTGTCGATAACCTTGATCACACAAACTATTATAATCTGTATACTTCAGCCTTGTGCTATGTCTAAATTGCAAAACTAAAACTGAAAATGAAAACAATTTAGACTTGGGCACAATGGTAAGATGGTGTGATCTTTTGGGTGTGATTGGAATGGTGCCCGGGTCAATTAAGTACCGAACTACTTGTGAGTATCATTATCCGAGCATTACGTGCGTGCTAACCACACTAGAGGATATGGGACCTCTCTTAGTGAGTACTTTGGGTTGTGTTAATTAATGAGTCGCGTGGTGGGTTGCATATTTGATTATATGCAACATGGACACGTTTGTAGGGAGAGGAACACCAGCAGGGCGGTGTGTCTGCTCACGTATGGGTCCTTGTGATCCATATTTCGTCGGCAGATCACTAAGGATTAACCCCATCGTGCGTCTCTTGATTAGCATATTCCATTGGAAAGGTTTCGTAGGACTTAGCGTCTTGAGGCATACCAAAGGAAGTGTGCTTAATAGCTTGGCAAAAGGCGGTCAAGTGTGGGTACATTGGTACACCTGCGAGATTAAAACTATTCGAATAGCCTCGTCCTAGGTTATGGACACGCTTGGATAAGCTTTTCAAGAGTTAGACTACAACCTTTTAAAATTAAAACTTGATGGTGATATGAATCGGGATTCATGCTATGTTGTGGTGGCTTTGGGAAAGTCACTTCTAGGTGGATACTTGTTACTTATGTTTACTCATTGTTATTTAAATGCTTAAAACAGATTTTACAAACTGTTGTTCAATCTATTACAATATTACAAATGAAACTTGCTTTGTGCGTCCAAAGAACCATATAACCACATTCCTTTGAATCAGACTTTCATGTAGCTATGTATGGGCTTGTTACTCGTAAGTCTTGCGAGTACATTTTTTGTACTCACTGCATTGCTTGTGTTGTGCGAGAGGATGATAGTGAGTCCGATGGACCTCACTTTTGTGAGTTGTCTTTGTGGCGTTTAAGGGCGATTAGCTTGGCCCGATCGGTTGCCACTGTGGTGTTATGTGGCTAACGGTCGTCTTTTGGTTTAAGCCATCTTATGGCAACTTTTGCTTCCATTATTACTTATTTGGTACTTATGTCTTTTGGCGATCATTTGTGTTGTAATAACTTATATTATGTATGTCTTTTGGTAGACTTGTTATATTACATTGTATGGAAATGATGCATGCTTTGACTTGATGTATGTGTCTTTGCTTGTTCAGGAGGCACATGTTCATCGAGACGCGGATTATTCTATTTGTGATACTAGAACCAGTGGAAGGTTAAGTATTACAAGTTTAATAAACCGGGTCTCACAGATTTTGAATATCGAGCCATCTTGTGGTAGAAACCCTAGCTTGGTCGTCCCTAGTATATTTTGAAAACTTACTTTCCAAATATCAAGTGCTTTCTGAAAATCTTAAGTAAGTTCTCGATTTTACTCCTTATCTATCTTAGCTTGCTTATATCGCCTTATTGCGAGGCTGAATTTGAAAGCTGAGTTTTCCTCTCATCTTCTTCCAAAGATAGTTGTTAGCAAGTAGATTGGTTTGGGTAAACCATGAGAGTTGTAAAATGAAAGTGTTGGCTGTCTTGAGAAGATTAGGAGCTACTGGAAGTACAAATTTCGGCCAGAGGTGTGAAAAAGAAAATCTGGACAACAAGTAGGAATTTCTGGACAGCTAGCATTTAATTAGTAGAAGGTGCTGAAATGAGAGGTTAAGTCAACTAAAATTTGTGGGAATGAAAGGGGTAAGAAGTGATATGAGTTAGCTAAGTGTCTAACCTTTCTTTAGCTAATTCTTCACCCTGTTTCCTAGCTGTTTTCGAACAGAAGTTAATATTCTGAAATTTGTCTTCCTGAAAATTGATTACTCGTTCTTTAATACGAGTTAGTCATAATGGGAAGATGGATATTATCTTTGTGATCTTGCTGCAGTTTTATGTTGTTACTTGAGCTTTTAAAGGTTGTTTTGTAGAGCGGTCAGTTGTTTTCTTTGTCTCCTGTTCCAGAGTTGTGTTTAACCTATTTTTATGGAACAGGATGGCAAGAACCACCATGCGATCGGCCGTTTGGTTCCGATGAGCTTCCTCCTCCGACCATGGTGCGGTTCGCTCAGTCGGCGGAATGGCATGGACCGGACCGGATCTTGGAGGTCATTGCGAGAACACCTCCACTCCTGCTGGTGCCGGTCGGAGGTGGTGGCCACCGATCTCGTGGTGGGCTTGCGGAGTTTCTCCGTCTGCAACGACCGCCTACTTTCTCACGATCGGAGGACCCATTGGGCGAGATGATTGGCTGCGTCTTGTTGAGCGAAAGCTCAATATCGCTCATGCCGAGGCGAGCGGTGGGCACTCTTTGCATCCCATCGCGAGAGGTGCAGCACTCTCTTGGTGGGAGAACTTTCTGCGCCATGCAGCCGCGAGCCACGTTGTCTCGTGGGATGAGTTCGATCTGCTTCCGTCGAGCCCATTCCGATGGCTTTGATGAAGCTCAAGAAGAAGGTTTCTTGCGCTTAAGCGAGGCGCAAGTCTGTCTCGGAGTATCTTCTGAGTTTAATCACTTGGCTCGTTATGCTCGGGAGAGGTGGCCTCGATGAGGCTAAGCAGAGAAGTTCATGGATGGTTTGTGCGAGGAGCTGCAGGACAAGCTATCTATAGTGGACTTTGTCGACTTCGAGCCTTGGTTGACAAGGCCATCGTCGCCGAGCACAAGGCAAAGGCGCTGGGTGAGTCCCGCAGCGCAAGTGGGAGGCCCATCGATGCGCGGGCTGGCCTCACTCGTCCCGTGTTGGGCCCGTACGAGGCTCGTGCTTTGGCTTCACCACCACCGAGGCCGTTGGTGCGGTTGCTCGTCCCCGCGGCCGTGTTTGACCACGTGCACTGCGACCGGCAGCGAGTTGCGCTCCGCAGCCCGGCTGCGATGTCACCTGTTTACTTTGCAACAAGAAGGGCCACTATGCTAGCGATTTGCCCTCGAGAGGATTGGAGCAGCCCCTGCGTCCTAATGGAGGGCGGGAATGGTCACATACCGACGAGAAGGTGATCGGAAGACCAGTGTCGGGAGTGGTCGAGTCAACCACATCTCGGTGAGGAGGCTCGGGAGGCACCCGGCGTTGAGTTGATGCGTTCCTTGTTAGTTATCGTCCTGCTGCGGTATTATTTGACTCGGAGCATCGCATTCTTTTATTTGAGGTCATTTGCTGCTGATTGTGACCTTCACTTTGTTCCTTTGGGATTCCTTTGCTTATTCGCTCTCGGGAGCGGAAATGAGAGCGATCAAGAATGCTTGGGGCGTTCCATCAATATTGAAGGAGTGGAATTCTTGGCGAATCTCATCTTACTTGACTCGGGCGCTGGATGTGATTCTTGGTATGGATTGGTTGTCCCAACACTTGGCGCAGATTGATTGTGCCAGGAAGATGGTCTTCCTCACTAGTCCCTCAGGCGAGCAAGTTGGGATTTCACCGCAGCTGCAGGGGCCACATCTTTGTGCCCTTGAAGCTAAGCCGACCATGGAGATTCGGGATGTGCCCATAGTGCTGTGACTTTGTGGATGTCTTCCACGAAGATTTGCAGTATGCCTCGATTCGAGACTTGGAGTTTGTGATTGAGTTGTTGCCGTCATGCTCCAATTTCTAAGGCGCCGTCTGAATGCCTCCTAATGAGTTAGAGGAGTGAAGAAGCGTTGGGTGAGCTTCAAGCAAAGGTTTCATCCATCCTAGCTCATCTCCTTGGGGTTATGCGGTTATTTTTGTAAAGAAGAAGGACAAGACCTGCGTATGTGTGTTGATTACCGTCAGCTTAATGAAGTGACGGTGAAAAACAAGTATCCTTTGCCTCGTATTGATGATCTCTTTGACCGGTTGGTGGAGCTTGTGTGTTCTCAAGATTGACTTGAGGTTGGGGTATCATCAAGTCGGATCGAGTGAGGATATTCCAAAGACGGCGTTCACTACTCGTTATGGCCTTTACGAGTACACCGTCATGTCTTTCGGTTTGACCAATGCTCCAGCTTTGTTCATGAATCTTATGAACTCGGTGTTCATGGAGTATTTGGATAAGTTTGTTGTGGTTTTCATTGATAACATTATTATCTACTCCAAGAGTGAAGAAGAGCATGCTGAGCATTTGCAGATTATTTTGGGCAAGCTTCGTGAGTATCAGCTGTATGCCAAGTTCAGCAAGTGCGAGTTCTGGTTGAAGGAAGTGGCATTCTTGGGCCATGTTCTTTCGGCGGTGGTGTCATGATAGATCCTAGCAAGGTCGTGATGTTCTATCTTGGGGGCAGCCCAAGTCAGTCACCGATGTGAGGAGTTTCCTTGGTTTAGCGGGCTACTACCGCCGCTTTATCGAGAACTTCTCCAAGATTGCTAAGCCCATGACCGAATTGCTCAAGAAAGAAAAGAAATTTGTGTGGTCTTACGCTTGTGAATTGCGTTTTCAAGAACTCAAAAGCGATTGACTTGGCTCGGTGCTTGTTCTTCTGATGTGCATAAGAGCTTGATATCTATTGCGATGCCTCTCGGCAAGGACTCGGTTGTGTTCTTATGCAAGAAGGCAAGGTAGTGGCCTATGCATCGAGGTAGTTGAGGCCTCATGAACTCAACTATCCTACCCATGATTTGGAGTTAGCTGCAGTGGTTCATGCACTCAAGACTTGGCGGCATTACCTCATTGGTAACCGCTGTGAGGTGTATTCTGATCACAAGAGTTTGAAATATTTGTTCACCCAGCCAGATCTAAACCTCAGGCTGAGGAGATGGTTGGAATTGATCAAGGATTATGATATGGGTATACAGTACCATCCGGGCAAGGCTAATGTTGTTGCTGATGCACTTTCGATCATAAGGTATATTGCAATACCTTGTTACTTCAAGAGCAACAACACCCCTTCTTGAAGAATTTCAGCGGCTTAATTTGGGTTTGATTGAGCATGGTTCTCTTACTACCACAGTTGTGCAACCAACTTTGGTGGATCAAATCAAGGCTGCCAATGACAGAGGATGTTGGTGTGATCCAAATCAGCGAAACATCAAGAATGAGACATCTAAGTGCTTTTCGAGGATGAGCACGGTGTTGTGTGGTTTGGACAGCGCCTTGTGGTTCCAAAGGTCATGGAATTGCGGAGTTGATTCTCGCGGGCCCGTGACTCCCCTTTGTCTATCCATCCTGGAGCTACCAAGATGTATCAAGATCTTGACGAGATTCGGTGGACTCGCATGAAGCGAGATTGCCAAGTTCGTGGCCAGAGTGCGGCGTGTGTTGTCGTGTCAAGGTGAACATCGCTCGTCCGTGCGAGCACGCTCTGACCTTTGCCGATGAGTGGAAGTGGGATTCCGTTGGTATGGATTTCATCACGTGCGCCCGTGCTTCTTACGGGAAGGATGCTATCTGGGTTGTCATTGATCGCTTGAACAAGGTAGCACATTTTCTGCCAGTGCGTACCAATCTCAGTGTTAGTCAGCTGGCGGACCTCTATGTGTCTCGCATTGTATGTTTGCATGGTGTGCCACGAACGATTGTGTCAGATCGTGGTTCTCTTTTCACCTCTCGCTTTTGGCATAGTCTGCAAGAGGCGATGGGCACACGTCTTTCTTTCAGCTCAGCTTATCATCCTCAAACTAATGGTCAGACGGAGAGAGTTAACCAAGTGTTGGAAGATATGCTCTGTGCCTGTGTTCTGTCCTATGGGAAGAAGTGGGAGAAGTGCTTGCCGTTTGCAGAGTTCTCCTACAACAACAGTTTCCAAGCTAGTCTTGGTATGGCACCGTTGAGGCTTTGTATGGGAGGAGATGTAGAACCCCTTTGAACTGGTGGAAGCGGTGGCGCGGTTCTTGGGCGATTCCATCAATGAGGCCGAAAGTCGAGTTGGTGATTCGTGAGCATCTGCGCGTGGCCCAGTCCAGGCAAAAGAGCTATGCTGATCGTCGTTGTCGAGAGTTGAGCTTTGAGCCCAATGACTTTGTTTATCTTAAGGTCTCACCCTTGAAGGGCCATCAGCGTTTTGGCATCAAGGGCAAATTAGCTCCTCGATATGTTGGGCCTTATCGCATCATCGAGAGGATTGGAGCTGTTGCATACAGATTGGAGTTGCCAGCTTCACTTGAGGGTGTGCACGACGTGTTTCATGTGTCACACTTGAAGAAGTGCCTCCGTGTTCCAATTGAGGAAACTCCGTTGGAAAATCTCGATGTGCAAGAAAATTTGACCTATCATGAGCATCCTGTTCGTATTCTCGAAGAATCTGAACGAAGGACAAGGAACCGTGTCATCAAGTTCCTTAGGGTTCAGTGGTCAAACCATTCTGAAGATGAGGCAACTTGGGAGCGAAAGATCGTCTTCGTGCGGTTACCCATCCTTCTTCTCCGAGTAAACAGAATCTCGGGGCGAGATTCTTGTAAGGGGGGGAGGTTTTGTAACATCCCAACTTTGGACTTGTGTTTCAAATGTAAGAAAATCAGTAGAATTTAAAACTTTTTCTTACATCATGTATTTCCTGTTGTACCAAACAATTCTTGTACAAGGGATTATGGAAATACATTGTCACAAATCTATTTGATCCAAACTATGATATCCCAAAAACAATCTTGTCAAATTTTATGATCATCCTCTGGAAATATTTTTCCTAAGTTCTTGGGATGGTATGTAGCCCCTCTAAAAAAATTTCATAATTTTTAGAAATTGTTTGAATATTTTTAGGGGGCAGTCAAACTTGTTTGACTTTCAGTCAAACCTCAAAACAGAGCCTTGCAGGATTTTTGGAGATTTATTCACAGCATAAAAACCTCTGAAAATTTTACACAAGGTTAATATCTGAGTTAGCAAGCTCCCGTAAAAATCTCATAATTTTTGGAGTTAATTTGCTACCTCAAATAAATCCTCCAAAGTCTCTGTTCTAATTTAGAAGTCAAACCTAGTCTCACTGTGCCTTGGGTTGAGTCGGACTGGGCTCGAGGCCAATTGACTCGGTCCGATTAACTAAGCGCTGAAGCCTCTCTTTAAAGACGCGTCCATTCTCGACCGTTGGATCTTGATCGCGCGACCGCGTCGCGTGTAACCATTCGGACCTTCCGGTTGCTTAAATGAATGTCAGCCGTTAGATCTCCATCAACCGTTCGGATCCTCTGTAATTGCCAGAACCCGGTATTAATACTCCCGGATCCTCGTGCATAATGAACTAGTCCCATGATCGTAGCTAGTCCACAGATAAACAAAATGATAACAAATTCATATCACAACTTTATTGATAAATAACAACGAGTTGATTACAAAGGAGGCTTACGGGCCAACAATAAAATAAACACGGCGGAAGGCGAAGAAGTAGTAGGGTCGATTAATGCGCCACGGGCAATCGGTAGAAGCGGCCTAGTCGTCGAGATCCACATCGGTAACAAAGTGCTTCTCCTCAAAATTTGTTTGCATAAGCAAGAATGAGCACAACTTAGGTGCTCGCAAGTTACCCAGTCAAGTATGAAATGACATGCATATATGGATGTAACAAAGGGATGGCTTATAAAGTTATTTGCATAAGCAGCATTTTCTTTAAAATCGTACTAGATTTCAAAGCGATTATTCTATAACTAAAGTTTATAAAATTCTCAATTTTATAGTCGGATAACGTTCACACATGAATGGTGAAGGATATCCTCCTATCACATGGTGTTTGCCTAATTCCCAATTGGATAAACCAGTTTTGAAGAAGTTTGTTTTCAAACAAAACCAAAGTCTAACTTTGAGTAGTTACGCTAGCATGTCCATAACATGGACACGGCTATTCGAATAGTTTTACACTCTGCGGAGGTTGTGCGGCTTTACCCACATGACAAGACTTCTCTAGTTTGTCAGGCATATATCTATGCCACCGCTCACTACCTTTGGTAAGCGGTCTAGAGCACGTGTCGAGGCCTTTACAGCGCCATTCCACCGTAGTTACCTCGCTAAGGTTTCGCCACCTCCTTTGGAATAAAGACCTCCGGATTCGGGCCCTCTTGCGCTAAGTGGGATTGATATAAGTCGTAACATGACTACCCAATACATCCAGCAGGAGGCGACTATGGTGGAACATTGCAAATTATTTAGCCAAGTCCGCCCATACGAGACATGTGGTGATGCGGTTAGGCGTAGCATCATGCGCTCGAAGACCGGTCCTTAAGCGGCTTGGCAACTTTCCAATAAAACCCATGGGACTTAACTCGACCAAATTAAGCCGTGCATGAACACGCACCCACCAATCATCCATTCGCCCAAGTCCAAACCATCATTTTATTTTATTTTCCAAGTCATTTGTAAAACTTCCATGACACCACGGATGCCAAGGTACAATTTAATCAATAATTGATTGATGGCTGAAATTCCACAAAAACAAGTTTGGTCTAAAAGCATGGCTAAGCAATACGTTTAAATGATCCTAGTTCATACTATTGTATCAACGAGTTTGATCTAGGGTGACAATGTGTTTGATTCAATATCAACATTGGCCATACAAAGGATTTCGAGCATAACTATAGATTTAAAACAGAATTTAAGATCTTGATATAAATAAGCATGCGATAATAATTTAAAACAGAATATAAATAATTTAAAATAGTAGGATGAATATGATCAAGGGTATAACTTGCCTCGCTTGATGAGGTGGCGTTGTTTTCTTAACAGACCACCTTATGCAGAACTTACGGTGTTGAGGTGGCGTTGTTTTCTTAACAGTCACCTAGTACTCACAAGTACTATCTTCGGGTAGTCCAAGTGTACGATCACGATGATCATACAGTCAAAATCAATCCTCTTATGTTGCTCTTGAGGATGTCGAAATCGATTCTCGAAGTCGTCGAACTCTAATCGTGCAATACAACCAAATCAATTCAAATTCAAATAAATTAAAAGGACAAATCAAATTAACTCCAAATAGAAATATTTTACTTTAGATAGCTAGATAATAATTTTATATGAATTTACAAACTTGAATGGATTAAAGCGGAGTTCGGGAGCAAAAGATATGAATTTTAGAAGATTGGGAATACATGGAATGATAAACTAGGGTTTAAAGGATTTGCAGGTCAAATGAACCCAAAATCAAATGATTTTTGTTTAGATGGCTAGATCTTGATTTTATAGGAATATAGAAATTTGAATGGACGAAATCGGAGTTCGTATGAGGAGAAACGAACCTCGGGAAGTTTTTAAATCTAAATAAAACCTAAAATCAGATTTTATTGATTTTCGAATTATTTTTCTAAAGGAAAATCGATTTATTAGCAAAGCATGGCGTCAGCGAGGAAATGATTTTCGGCGAATTATTTTCTAAAGAAAATGATTTGTTTCAGCGATAAGTGGGGTCAGTGTCATAGACACGGTCCTCATGGACCAAGTCCATGGGACTTGGCTCGTTGGTTGGGGTTGAGTGGCGGCGCATGCGTGTGTGGCGACCACGTCGGTGAGGATGGTGAGGTGGCGTGTGCGTGGCGTGGTGGCGCCAGCGGGAGGTGCCATGTCACCTATCTGCGGCGGCTCGGCGTGAGCTTCGCCGTGAGCAGCGGCGTTTGTGGCGATGGAAGGTACCAAATGGAAGAGGAACTACGGGGATCTCGGGGCTCACCGTGGTGGCGGTTGGATGAGGCGATGATGGCGGCGGCGAAGAAGCGGCGGCGTTGCGACTTGGCGGCGATGGGCTCGGCGGTGCTCGGTGGCGAGAATGCGCCGCGGGGCGGCGGGGTGGCGGCGATTCCGTTGGTGAGTCGGGTGGCCGGAGTCGATGACGGCGGCGCTAGAGGCGGCGGCGTGCTGCGGCGGCGGCAAGAATATTGCGAATTCGCGGCCCGGAGGAGAGGTGAATGGCGGCGCGAGTTGCGGAGGAAGAAGCGCGGGCGTGCTTTATAGGGGAGGAGGCACGGAGGAGGGAGATCGTGTGCGGGTGTGCGGCGGCGTCGATTAGTGCTCGCGCGGTAGCAGCAAAACCGCGCGAATAAAAGAAGATCATGGGCGGAGTGGAGGCGGCAAGGCGTGGGTGTTAATGCCACGGATGGCGAGAAAGCGGGGAAAAAGCGGCGGGAGGCTCCGTGGGCGCGGTAATGGCGAGTCTTGGCGGTTCGCGTGGAGAAGAAGCGTGGGGAAGAAGAGAAGGTGCGGGCGTGCGATCCGGATCCGGTGTGGAGGAGATGGTGGCGTGGAGTTTGCTCGCCGTCCGATCTAATCGGACGATGGAGAAAGGAGTAGGAAAGCGGGATGAAGGCGTGATAGACGGCCGTCGGATGGCGTCGGAGGTTCACGGGAGGAGGGCGTTCGGAACCCGAAGGTGCTTTAAGATCGGCCAGTGAATTCTCGATCCAATGGTGCGAAGAAAATGGGTGGCGTGGGAATAGATGGTGTCGGATGGCGATCGGGCGGTGGGGGCGCGGCGAGGAGAGAGGGAGGCGCGGGCGGCTGGAGTGGGCCGGATTGGGCTGGCGCGCGGTGAGAATAGAAGTGGGCTGCGGAGGTTTCGGCCCAAAAGCTGTTTAGGGTTTTTTTTAAATTGATTTTTCTATTAATTTAATCCAGAAATTCAAAAGGATTTTTAGAAAATAGTAAAATACATCCAAAAATTCTAGAAAAATTCACAGAAATTCCTAGAGTTATTTTGGACTTAAATAAAATAGTTCCAACTTTAAGTTGGCTTTTAATTTTGCAAATAAATTATTTTGGCTTGAAAATACTTAGGAAAAAGCTTTTAAAAACTCAGAAAATTCTAGAAATTAAGTAAATTTTTATTTTTCAATTTAAATCCAATAAAGCTTCAATAACTTCAAATAACTTTCAAATTTGACTTTCAAAATTTCAAAGATTCAAATAAAGCAATCAAACTCTGGCAAATTCTCAGAAAATCCAATTAGAACAATAACTTTATTTTAATTTATTTTGGTAACATAACTTTGGGATGTTACAAACTACCCCCCTTAAAAGGAATCTCGTCCCCGAGATTCGGAGAGAGAGAGAAAGCGAAGACGGACAAAGGATAAATGAATTGAGAGATAGAGAGTCTATCTTCAAGTTGGCTTTACATCCAGGGATTTTGAGTTGTCTAAATTTTTGAAGTGTCGATTCGTCCTTCATCTCCATTGTACATTGAAAGGTTAGGTTTTCCAATGGATTGTTAGAGAAGAGGCAAAAGCAAAGGATGAGAAAGATAGAGAGCTATGAGATGAAGTCTACCCTTTAAAGCAAGCGTTGTACACAAGATCAAAAGATCTACATACGACGTACAAAAGAAAACATCTGATACAAGTTAGGAAACAATACAACTTCTACTCGATCGATACTCGTAGGCTGGTGAGACGACTCAATACACAGAATGAGTCTTGGCACACTTAAACTATATGGCTTGGTGACAAAGCGATCTTGGTATATCTTGTCCGTTGTCCTTGGATGGTGCGACGGCGATACTTTCTCGATGGCTCCATGTCTTGTAGTCTTGAGCGTAAGGGTTAAGCGTGTTCACCAACTATAGAAATTTATAAGGAAAGAGAATCCATTTATCATTATAAAATGGTGAAGAAAGAATTAGGTGAGAAGAAATTTTCTATAAAGAAGCTATAGATAGATGACCAAGATGAGGAGAGAACAATTTTTTCTTGTTATATAAAATAAGTTTTGAAGTATTCTACTAACGGCCATTCTAACTAGGTCACGACATACTGATCGATATGGCTCGATACCACTTTGTCGAACCGGGTATTAATACTCCCGGATCCTCTGTGCATAAGCGAACTAGTCCATGATCGGTAGCTAGTCCACACATAAACAAAATGATAACAAATTCATATCACAACTTTATTGATAAATAACAACGAGTTGATTACAAAGGAGGCTACGGGCCAACAATAAAATAAACACAGGAAGACGAAAAGTAGTAGGGTCGATTAATGCCACACGAGCAATCGGTGAAGCGGCCTAGTCGTCGAGATCCACATCGGTAACAAAGTGCTTCTCCTCTCGAAATTTGTTTGCATAAGCAAGAATTAGCACAACTTCCGTGCTCGCAAGTTACACCAGTCAAGTATGAGAATGACATGCATATATGGATGTAACAAAGGATGGCTTATAAAGTTATTTGCATAAAGCGACATTTTCTTTAGAAATGCGGTACTAGATTTCAGCGTTATTCTATAACTAAAGTTTATAAAATTCTCAATTTTATAGTCGGATAACGTTCACACATGAATGGTGAAGGATATCCTCCTATCACATGGCTGTTGCCTAATTCCCAATTGGATAAACCGTTTTGAAGAAGTTTGTTTTCAAACAAAACCAAAGTCTAACTTTGAGTAGTTACGCTAGCATGTCCATAACATGCGGACACGGCTATTCGAATAGTTTTACACTCTGCGAGAGGTTGTACGACTTTACCCACATGACAAGACTTCTCTAGTTTGTCAGGCATATATCTATGCCACCGCTCACTACCTTTGGTAGCGGTCTAGAGCACGTGTCGAGGCCTTTACAAGCGCCATTCCACCGTAGTTACCCCTCGCTAAGGTTTCGCCACCTCCTTTGGAATAAAGACCTCCGGATTCGGGCCCCTCTTGCGCTAAGTGGGATTGATATAAGTCGTAACATGACTACCCAATACATACAGCGGGAGCGACTATGGTGGAACATTGCAAATTATTTAGCCAAGTCCCGCCCATACGAGACATGTGGTGAGTACGGTTAGGCGTAGCATCATGCGCTCGAAGACCGGTCCTTAGCGACTTGGGCAACTTTCCAATAAAACCCATGGGACTTAACTCGACCAAATTAAGCGTGCATGAACGCACCCACCAATCATCCATTCCGCCCAAGTCCAAACCATCATTTTATTTTATTTTCCAAGTCATTTGTAAAACTTCCATGACACCACAGATGCCAAGGTACAATTTAATCAATAATTGATTGATGGTGAAATTCCACAAAAACAAGTTTGGTCTAAAAGCATGGCTAAGCAATACGTTTAAATGATCCTAGTTCATACTATTGTATCAACGAGGTTTGATCTAGGGTGACAATGTGTTTGATTCAATATCAACATTGGCCATACAAAGGATTTCGAGCATAACTATAGATTTAAAGCAGAATTTAAGATCTTGATATAAATAAGCATGCGATAATGATTTAAAACAGAATATAAATAATTTAAAATAGTAGGATGAATATGATCAAGGGTATAACGCACTAAGCTTGATGAGGTGGCGTTGTTTTCTTAACAGACCACCTTACGGAGAACTTGGTGTTGAGGTGGCGTTGTTTTTCTTAACAGTCACCTAGTACTCACAAGTACTATCTTGGGTAGTCAAGTGTGCGATCACGATGATCATACAGTCAAAATCAATCCTCTTATGTTGCTCTTGACGGTGTCGAAATCGATTCTCGAAGTCGTCGAACTCTAATCGTGCAATACAACCAAATCAACTCAAATTCAAATAAATTAAAAAGGACAAATCAAATTAACTCCAAATAGAAATATTTTACTTTAGATAGCTAGATAATAATTTTATATGAATTTACAAACTTGAATGGATTAAAACGGAGTTCGGGAGCAAAAGATATGAATTTTAGAAGATTGGGAATACATGGAATGATAAACTAGGGTTTAAAGGATTTGCAGGTCAAATGAACCCAAAATCAAATGATTTTGGTTTAGATGGCTAGATCTTGATTTTATAGGAATATAGAAATTTGAATGGACGAAATCGGAGTTCGTATGAGGGAGAACGAACCTCGGGAAGTTTTTAAATCTAAATAAAACCTAAAATCAGATTTTATTGATTTTCCCGAATTATTTTTCTAAAGGAAAATCGATTTATTGCGCAAGCATGACGTCGGCGAGAAATGATTTTCCGGCGAATTATTTTCCTAAAGAAAATGATTTGTTTCACTGATAAGTGGGGTCCAGGTGTCATAGACACGGTCCTCATGGACCAAGTCCATGGGACTTCGGCTCGTTGGTTGGGGTTGAGGTGGCAGGCGCATGCGTGTGTGGCAGCCACGTCGGCTGGGATGGTGAGGTGGCGTGTACGTGGCCGTGAGGTGGCGCCAACGGGGAGGTGCCATGTCACCTATCTGCCGGCGGCTCGGCCGTGAGCTCGCCGTGAGCAGCGGCGTTTTGTGGCGATGGAAGGTACCAAATGGAAGAGGAACTACGGGGATCTCGGGCTCACCGTGGTGGCGGTTGGGTCTGGCGATGATCGGCGGCGACGAAGGCGGCGGCGCGTTGCGACTAATGGCGGCGATAGAACTCGGCGGTGCTCGGTGGCGAGAGATGCGCCGCGGGCGGCGGGGTGCGGCGATTCCGTTGGTGGTCGGGGTGGCGGGAGAGTCGATGGCGGCGGCGCTAGGCGGCGGCGTGCTTGCGGCCGGCGGCAAGAATATTGCGGTCGGCGGCGGAGGAGAGTGAATGGCGGCGCGTTGCGGAGGAAGAAGCGCACCCGGGGCGTGCTTTTATAGGGGAGGAGGGGCACGGAGGAGGGAGATCGTGTGCGGGTGTGCGGCGGCGTCGATTAGTGCTCGCGGGCGAAAACGGCAAAACCGACGCGAATAAAAGAAGATCATGGGCGGAGTGGAGGCGGCAAGACGTGGGGGTGTTAATGCCCTGGATGGCGAGGAAAGCGGGGAAAAGAAACGGCCGGAGGAGAAGCTCCCGTGGGCGCGGTAATGGCGGAGTGCGCGGCGGTTCGCGTGGAGAAGAAGGCGTGGGGAAGAAGAGAAGGTGCGGGCCGTGCGATCTGGATCCGGCTGTGGAGAGGAGATGGTGGCGTGGAGTTTTGCTCACCGTCCGATCTAATCGGACGATGGAGAAAGGAGTAGGGGAAAGCCGGGATGAAGCTGTGATAGACAGCCGTCGGATGGCGATCGGAGGGTTCACAGGAGGAGGACGTTCGGAACCCCCGAAGGTGCTTTAAGATCTGACCGTGAATTCTCGATCCAATGGTGCGAAGAAAATGGGTGGCGTGGGGAATAGATGACTGTCGGATGGCGATCGGGCGGTGGGGGCCTTGGCGAGGAGAGAGGCGCGGGCGGTGGAGTGGGCGGATTGGGCTGGCGCGGTGAGAATAGAGTGAAGGCTGCGGAGGTTTATTAAAAGCTGTTTAGGGTTTTTTTTAAATTGATTTTTCTATTAATTTAATCCAGAAATTCAAAAGGATTTTTAGAAAATAGTAAAATACATCCAAAAATTCTAGAAAAATTCACAGAAATTCCTAGAGTTATTTTGGACTTAAATAAAATAGTTCCAACTTTAAGTTGGCTTTTAATTTGCAAATAAATTATTTTGGCTTGAAAATACTTAGGAAAAAGCTTTTAAAAACTCGAAAATTCTAGAAATTAAGTAAATTTTTATTTTCAATTTAAATCCAATAAAGCTTCAATAACTTCAAATAACTTTCAAATTTGACTTTCAAAATTTCAAAGATTCAAATAAAGCAATCAAACTCTGGCAAATTCTCAGAAAATCCAATTAGAACAATAACTTTATTTTAATTTATTTTGGTAACATAACTTTGGGATGTTACAAACTACCCCCATAAAAGGAATCTCGTCCCAGAGATTCGGAGAAAGCTAGAAGAGCAGACGGACAAAGGATAAATGAATTGAGAGATAGAGAGTCTATCTTCAAGTTGGCTTTACATCCAGGGATTTTGAGTTGTCTAAATTTTTGAAGTGTCGATTCGTCCTTCATCTCCATTGTACATTGAAAGGTTAGGTTTTCCAATGGATTGTTAGAGAAGAGGCAAAAGCAAAGGATGAGAAAGATAGAGAGCTATGAGATGAGAAGTCTACCCTTTAAAGCAAGCGTTGTACACAAGATCAAAAGATCTACATCGACGTACAAAAGAAAACATACGATACAAGTTAGGAAACAATACAACTTCTACTCGATCGATACTGTAAGGTGGTGAGACGACTCAATACCGTAGAATGAGTCTTGGCACACTTAAACTATATGGCTTGGTGACAAAGCGATCTTGGTATATCTTGTCCGTTGTCCTTGGATGGTGCGAGGCGATACTTTCTCGATGGCTCCATGTCTTGTAGTCTTGAGCGTAAGGGTTAAGCGTGTTCACCAACTATAGAAATTTATAAGGGAAAGAGAATCCATTTATCATTATAAAATGGTGAAGAAAGAATTAGGTGAGAAGAAATTTTCTATAAAGAAGCTATAGATAGATGACCAAGATGAGGAGAGAACAATTTTTTTTTCTTGTTATATAAAATAAGTTTTGAAGTATTCTACTAACGGCCATTCTAACTAGGTCACGACATACAGTCGATATGGCTCTGATACCACTTTGTCAGAACCCGGGTATTAATACTCCCAGATCCTCTGTGCATAACTGAACTAGTCCCATGATCAGTAGCTAGTCCACACAGTAAACAAAATGATAACAAATTCATATCACAACTTTATTGATAAATAACAACAGAGTTGATTACAAAGGAGGCTTACAGGCCAACAATAAAATAAACACAGCGGAAGACGAAGAAGTAGTAGGGTCTAGTTAATCTGCCACAGGCAATCGACTGGGGAAGCGGCCTAGTCGTCGAGATCCACATCGGTAACAAAGTGCTTCTCCTCTGAAATTTGTTTGCATAAGCAAGAATTAGCACAACTTCCGTGCTCGCAAGTTACACCGTCAAATATGAATGACATGCATATATGGATGTAACAAAGGGATGGCTTATAAAGTTATTTGCATAAAGCAGCATTTTCTTTAAGTACTGGTACTAGATTTCAAAGCAGTTATTCTATAACTAAAGTTTATAAAATTCTCAATTTTATAGTCAGATAACGTTCACACATGAATGGTGAAGGATATCCTCCTATCACATGGTCGTTTGCCTAATTCCCAATTGGATAAACCAGTTTTGAAGAAGTTTGTTTTCAAACAAAACCAAAGTCTAACTTTGAGTAGTTCGCTAGCATGTCCATAACAGCGGACACGGCTATTCGAATAGTTTTACACTCTGCGAGGTTGTGCGGCTTTACCCACATGACAAGACTTCTCTAGTTTGTCAGGCATATATCTATGCCACCGCTCACTACCTTTGGTAAGCGGTCTAGAGCACGTCGAGGCCTTTACAAGCGCCATTCCACCGTAGTTACCCTCGCTAAGGTTTCGCCACCTCCTTTGGAATAAAGACCTCCGGATTCGGGCCCCCTCTTGCGCTAAGTGGGATTGATATAAGTCGTAACATGACTACCCAATACATCTGTAGGGAGCGACTATGGTGGAACATTGCAAATTATTTAGCCAAGTCCCGCCCATACGAGACATGTGGTGATACGGTTAGGCGCGTAGCATCATGCGCTCGAAGACCGGTCCTTAAGCGGCTTGGGCAACTTTCAATAAAACCCATGGGACTTAACTCACGACCAAATTAAGCCCGTGCATGAACCTGCACCCACCAATCATCCATTCCGCCCAAGTCCAAACCATCATTTTATTTTATTTTCCAAGTCATTTGTAAAACTTCCATGACACACAGATGCCAAGGGTACAATTTAATCAATAATTGATTGATGGCTGAAATTCCACAAAAACAAGTTTGGTCTAAAAGCATGGCTAAGCAATACGTTTAAATGATCCTAGTTCATACTATTGTATCAACCAGGTTTGATCTAGGGTGACAATGTGTTTGATTCAATATCAACATTGGCCATACAAAGGATTTCGAGCATAACTATAGATTTAAAGCAGGAATTTAAGATCTTGATATAAATAAGCATGCGATAATGATTTAAAACAGAATATAAATAATTTAAAATAGTAGGATGAATATGATCAAGGTATAACGCATAAGCTTGATGAGGTGGCGTTGTTTTCTTAACAGACCACCTTAACGAAACTTCGGTGTTGAGGTGGCGTTGTTTTTCTTAACGGTCACCTAGTACTCACAAGTACTATCTTGAGTAGTCAAAGTATGCGATCACGATGATCATACAGTCAAAATCAATCCTCTTATGTTGCTCTTGACAGTGTGAAATCGATTCTCGAAGTCGTCGAACTCTAATCGTGCAATACAACCAAATCAACTCAAATTCAAATAAATTAAAAAGGACAAATCAAATTAACTCCAAATAGAAATATTTTACTTTAGATAGCTAGATAATAATTTTATATGAATTTACAAACTTGAATGGATTAAAACGGAGTTCGGGAGCAAAAGATATGAATTTTAGAAGATTGGGAATACATGGAATGATAAACTAGGGTTTAAAGGATTTGCAGTCAAATGAACCCAAAATCAAATGATTTTAGTTTAGATGGCTAGATCTTGATTTTATAGGAATATAGAAATTTGAATGGACGAAATCGGAGTTCGTATGAGGAGAAACGAACCTCGGGAAGTTTTTAAATCTAAATAAAACCTAAAATCAGATTTTATTGATTTTCCGAATTATTTTCTAAAGGAAAATCGATTTATTGCGCAAGCATGACGTCAGCGAGGAAATGATTTTCCGGCGAATTATTTTCTAAAGAAAATGATTTGTTTCAGCGATAAGTGGGGTCAGTGTCATAGACACGGTCTCATGGACCAAGTCCATGGGACTTGGCTCGTTGGTTGGGGTTGAGGTGGCAGGCGCATGCGTGTGTGGCAGCCACGTCGGCTGGGATGGTGAGGTGGCGTGTACGTGGCCGTGAGGTGGCGCCAACGGGGAGGTGCCATGTCACCTAATTCCGGCGACGGCTCGGCCGTGAGCTCGCCGGCGAACGGCGGCGTTTTGTGGCCGATTGAAGGTACCAAATGGAAGAGGGAACTACGGGGATCTCAGGGCTCACCGTGGTGGCGGTTGGGTACGAGGCGATGATCGGCGGCGACGCGAAGGGCGGCGGCGCGTTGCGACTTGTGGCGGCGATGGGGCTCCGGCGGTGCTCGGTGGCGAGATGCGCACGGGGCGGCGAAGGTGTGGCGATTCCGTTGGTGAGTCGGGTGGCGGAGAGTCGATGACGCGGCGCTAGAGCGGCGGCGTGCTTGCGGCGGCGGCAGAATATTGCGAGTCGGCGGAGGAGGAGAGGTGAATGGCGGCGAGTTGCGGAGGAAGAAGCGCCGGGGCGTGCTTTATAGGGAGGAGGGCACGGAGGAGGGAGATCGTGTGCGGGTGTGCGGCGGCGTCGATTAGTGCTCGCGGAAAGCGGCAAAACCGCGAATAAAAGAAGATCATGGGCGGAGTGGGCGGCAAGACGTGGGGTGTTAATGCCCGGATGGCGAGCGAAGCGGGAAAAAGCGGCGGAGAGAGCTCCCGTGGCGCGGTAATGGCGGAGTGCGGCGGTTCGCGTGGAGAAGAAGGCGTGGGAAGAAGAGAAGGTGCGGGCGTGCGATCCGGATCCGGGTGTGGAGAGAGATGGTGGCGTGGAGTTTTGCTCACCGTCCGATCTGTCGGACGATGGAGAAAGGAGTAGGGAAAGCGGGATGAAGGCGTGATAGACAGCCGTCGGATGGCGATCGGAGGTTCCACGGAGGAGGGCGTTCGGAACCCGAAGGTGCTTTAAGATCGGCCGTGAATTCTCGATCCAATGGTGCGAAGAAAATGGGTGGCGTGGGAATAGATGGTATCGGATGGCGATCGGGCGGTGAGGGCGAGGCGAGGAGAGAGAGGCGGGCGGTGGAGTGGGCGGATTGGGTGTGGCGGTGAGAATAGAAGTGGGCTGCGGAGGTTTATTAAAAGCTGTTTAGGGTTTTTAAATTGATTTTTCTATTAATTTAATCCGAGAAATTCAAAAGGATTTTTAGAAAATAGTAAAATACATCCAAAAATTCTAGAAAAATTCACGAAATTCCTAGAGTTATTTTGGACTTAAATAAAATAGTTCCAACTTTAAGTTGGCTTTTAATTTGCAAATAAATTATTTTGGCTTGAAAATACTTAGGAAAAAGCTTTTAAAAACTCGAAAAATTCTAGAAATTAAGTAAATTTTTATTTTTCAATTTAAATCCAATAAAGCTTCAATAACTTCAAATAACTTTCAAATTTGACTTTCAAAATTTCAAAGATTCAAATAAAGCAATCAAACTCGCAAATTCTCAGAAAATCCAATTAGAACAATAACTTTATTTTAATTTATTTTGGTAACATAACTTTGGGATGTTACAAACTACCACTTAAAAGGAATCTCGTCCCAGAGATTCGGAGGCTAGAGAGAGCGAAGACGGACAAAGGATAAATGAATTGAGAGATAGAGAGTCTATCTTCAAGTTGGCTTTACATCGAGGATTTTGAGTTGTCTAAATTTTTGAAGTGTCGATTAGTCCTTCATCTCCATTGTACATTGAAAGGTTAGGTTTTCCAATGGATTGTTAGAGAAGAGGCAAAAGCAAAGGATGAGAAAGATAGAGAGCTATGAGATGAGAAGTCTACCCTTTAAAGCAAGCGTTGTACACAAGATCAAAAGATCTACATACGACGTACAAAAGAAAACATCGATACAAGTTAGGAAACAATACAACTTCTACTCGATCGATACTCGTAAGTGGTGAGACGACTCAATACGAGAATGAGTCTTGGCACACTTAAACTATATGGCTTGGTGACAAAGCGATCTTGGTATATCTTGTCCGTTGTCCTTGGATGGTGCGGGCACGATACTTTCTCGATGGCTCCATGTCTTGTAGTCTTGAACGTAAGGGTTAAGAAACGTGTTCACCAACTATAGAAATTTATAAGGGAAAGAGAATCCATTTATCATTATAAAATGGTGAAGAAAGAATTAGGTGAGAAGAAATTTTCTATAAAGAAGCTATAGATAGATGACCAAGATGAGGAGAGAACAATTTTTTTTTCTTGTTATATAAAATAAGTTTTGAAGTATTCTACTAACGGCCATTCTAACTAGGTCACGACATACAGTCGATATGGCTCTGATACCACTTTGTCAGAACCCGGGTATTAATACTCCCAGATCCTCTGTGCATAACTGAACTAGTCCCATGATCAGTAGCTAGTCCACACAGTAAACAAAATGATAACAAATTCATATCACAACTTTATTGATAAATAACAACAGAGTTGATTACAAAGGAGGCTTACAGGCCAACAATAAAATAAACACAGCGGAAGACGAAGAAGTAGTAGGGTCGAGTTAATGCCATGAGCAATCGGTAGAGAAGCGGCCTAGTCGTCGAGATCCACATCGGTAACAAAGTGCTTCTCCTCTGAAATTTGTTTGCATAAGCAAGAATTAGCACAACTTCCGTGCTCGCAAGTTACACCCGTCAAGTAACAGAATGACATGCATATATGGATGTAACAAAGGGATGGCTTATAAAGTTATTTGCATAAAGCGCATTTTCTTTAAATGCTGGTACTAGATTTCAAAGATTATTCTATAACTAAAGTTTATAAAATTCTCAATTTTATAGTCGGATAACGTTCACACATGAATGGTGAAGGATATCCTCCTATCACATGGTCATTTGCCTAATTCCCAATTGGATAAACCAGTTTTGAAGAAGTTTGTTTTCAAACAAAACCAAAGTCTAACTTTGAGTAGTTACGCTAGCATGTCCATAACCGGACACGGCTATTGAATAGTTTTACACTCTGCGAGAGGTTGTGCTTTACCCACATGACAAGACTTCTCTAGTTTGTCCGGCATATATCTATGCCACCGCTCACTACCTTTGGTAGCGGTCTAGAAACACGTGTCGAGGCCTTTACAAAGCGCCATTCCACCGTAGTTACCCTCGCTAAGGTTTATACCTCCTTTGGAATAAAGACCTCGGATTGGGCCCCCTCTTGCGCTAAGTGGGATTGATATAAGTCGTAACATGACTACCCAATACATCACATGGGAGGCGACTATGGTGGAACATTGCAAATTATTTAGCCAAGTCCCGCCCATACGAGACATGTGGTGAGTGCGGTTAGGCGTAGCATCATGCGCTCGAAGACCGGTCCTTAAGCGACTTGGGCAACTTTCCAATAAAACCCATGGGACTTAACTCGACCAAATTAAGCGGTGCATGAACTGCACCCACCAATCATCCATTCCGCCAAGTCCAAACCATCATTTTATTTTATTTTCCAAGTCATTTGTAAAACTTCCATGACACCTGGATGCCAAGGGTACAATTTAATCAATAATTGATTGATGGTGAAATTCCACAAAAACAAGTTTGGTCTAAAAGCATGGCTAAGCAATACGTTTAAATGATCCTAGTTCATACTATTGTATCAACGAGGTTTGATCTAGGGTGACAATGTGTTTGATTCAATATCAACATTGGCCATACAAAGGATTTTAGGCATAACTATAGATTTAAAGCGAGAATTTAAGATCGATATAAATAAGCATGCGTAATAATTTAAAACAGAATATAAATAATTTAAAATAGTAGGATGAATATGATCAAGGGTATAACTTGCCTAAGCGATGAGGTGGCGTTGTTTTCTTAGCACCACCTTATGAACTTAGGTGTTGAGGTGGCGTTGTTTTTCTTAACGGTCACCTAGTACTCACAAGTACTATCTTGGGTAGTCAAGTGTGCGATCACGATGATCATACAGTCAAAATCAATCCTCTTATGTTGCTCTTGAGGCGGTGTCGAAATCGATTCTCGAAAGTCGTCGAACTCTAATCGTGCAATACAACCAAATCAACTCAAATTCAAATAAATTAAAAAGGACAAATCAAATTAACTCCAAATAGAAATATTTTACTTTAGATAGCTAGATAATAATTTTATATGAATTTACAAACTTGAATGGATTAAAGCGGAGTTAGGAGCAAAAGATATGAATTCTAGAAGATTGGGAATACATGGAATGATAAACTAGGGTTTAAAGGATTTGCAGGTCAAATGAACCCAAAATCAAATGATTTTGGTTTAGATGGCTATATCTTGATTTTATAGGAATATAGAAATTTGAATGGACGAAATCGGAGTTAGTATGAGGAGAAACGAACCTCGGGAAGTTTTAAATCTAAATAAAACCTAAAATCGATTTTATTGATTTTCCCGAATTATTTTCTAAAGGAAAATCGATTTATTGCGCAAGCATGACGTCAGCGAGGAAATGATTTTCGGCGAATTATTTTCCTAAAGAAAATGATTTGTTTCAGCGATAAGTGGGTGCGAGTGTCATAGACACGGTCCTCATGGACCAAGTCCATGGGACTTGGCTCGTTGGTTGGGGTTGAGGTGGCGGCGCATGCATGTGTGGCGACCGTCGGCAGAGATGGTGAGGTGGCGTGTGCGTGGCGTGAGTGGCGCCAGCGAGAGGTGCCACGTCACCTAATACCGGCGGCGGCTCGGCGTGAACTTCGCCGAGCAGCGGCGTTTTGTGGCGATGGAAGGTACCAAATGGAAGAGGAACTACGGGGATCTCGGGGCTCACCGTGGTGGCGGTTCGTCTGGCGATGATCGGCGGCGAAAGAAGCGGCGCGCGTTGCGGCTGTGGCGGCGATGGGGCTCGGCGGTGCTCGGTGGCGAGAGATGCGCCGCGAGGGCGCGGGGTAGTGGCGATTCCGTTGGTGGTCGAGGTGGCGGAGAGTCGATGGCGGCGGCGTGCTTGCGGCCGATGGCAAGAATATTGCGGTGGCGGCGGAGGAGGAGAGGAGAGGTGAATGGCGGCGGCGAGTTGCGGAGGAAGAAGCGCACGGGGCGTGCTTTTATAGGGAGGAGGGCACAGAGAGGAGAGATCGTGTGCGGGTGTGCGCGGCGTCGATTAGTCTTGTGGTAATGGCGGAGTGCGCGGCGGTTCGCATGGAGAAGAAAGCGTGGGGAAGAAGAGAAGGTGCGGGCGTGCGATGCGGATCCGGCTATGGAGAGAGATGGTGGCGTGGAGTTTTGCTCACCGTCCGATCTAATCGGACGATGGAGAAAAGGAGTAGGAAAGCGGGATGAAGCGGTGATAGGCGGTACCGTCGGATGGAGATCGGAGGTTCACGAGAGGAGGGCGTTGGAACCCCGAAGGTGCTTTAAGATCGGCCGTGAATTCTCGATCCAATGGTGCGAAGAAAATGGGTGGCGTGGGAATAGATGGTATCGGATGGCGATCGGGCGGTGGGGGCCTTGGCGAGGAGAGGGAGCGCGGGCGGTGGAGTGGGCGGATTGGGTGGCGCGGTGAGAATAGAAGCTGAGGCTGCGAGGTTTACCCAAAAGCCGTTTAGGGTTTTTAAAAATTGATTTTCTATTAATTTAATCCGAAATTCAAAAGGATTTTTAGAAAATAGTAAATACATCCAAAAATTCTAGAAAAATTCATAGAAATTCCTAGAGTTATTTTGGACTTAAATAAAATAGTTCCAACTTTAAGTTGGCTTTTAATTTTACAAATAAATTATTTTGGCTTGAAAATACTTAGGAAAAAGCTTTTAAAAACTCGAAAATTCTAGAAATTAAGTAAATTTTATTTTTCAATTTAAATCAATAAAACTTCAATAACTTCAAATAACTTTCAAATTTGACTTTCAAAATTTCAAAGATTCAAATAAAGCAATCAAACTCGGCAAATTCTCGGAAAATCCAATTAGAACAATAACTTTATTTTAATTTATTTTGGTAACATAACTTTGGGATGTTCTGGTGATGTTCGGAACCTCAGGTTGTTGGTTTGAACACCAGCCGTTGGATTAAGATCCAACGCTAAGCTTGTCCGTCTGTTGTAAACCACGTTATAGCGTGGGGCAATCTGAGCCGTTCATTTCTAATCCTAGGGCTCGCGATCTTTCGTTGTGTTTAAAGCCGGAGCGTGGCGCTATCTTAGCCATCCGATTTAAATCGTGGGGCTCGGGCCATGAGCCTTTCCTCGGTCATCTTCAACCTCTGGCCGTGCGAGCACGGTGTAGGGCATGGTAGTGTCTTTTCATGCTTCCTGCGGCCACCTAGTCAACGGTGAGGCGTGGGAGAGGTATTCGGCCGAGCCATACCCTATTGCACGTCTACTAGCTTTTTCCTTGTCGGCGCACCTTGTGCTCTATGCTTTGCGGGAAAAACTTGTGGTGCAAACCTAATGCCTCCAAGGCCTTATAAGCACCCAAATCACCTCACGGAGTTTCTTTAGACCACCATCAAGCTCCATTCACGATGTTGGAGCTTAGCACCTCAAAAATGGCAAGTCGCCATTATTGACCGAAGAAACTCCATTGGTGTTCTTGGTGTTCCAGTGGTTCTCCTTCATGTTTCTTTGCCCTATCCTTATCTATGTACTATCTTGAACATTTCCCCTCACTTAATTTTGGATTTGATTCTCAGGAATTGTCCAATTTGGGGTTTGTTCAAATTCGTCCGAAATTGGTCACCTTCTTCCTCATTTCGGTGAGTGCTCCATTTCCTAATTACTTGCTCATGTAGCTTGTGGACCTTAATGAAGCTATATTGATGCTTTGGTATCACTCATTTGGCTCAGGGTGTCATTTTCAATCCTTCTTCTCCAAGTCCGGCGAGCTTCCTCCGTGATCAAGCATCTCCGGCCATCTTTGAAGCTTCCCTTCATCAAGGTAGCTTCTTATTAGTCCTTAGAGGCTCTGGCACCCACTTCCTTGGACTGCAGCGGAGCTTTTCGCTATTTTCATGTTTAGCAGTAAAAGCTCCGTTTTCATTTTCCGGCTGGCGGCGTTCTGATCCCTCACGGCGTGAGAATGCCACCATTAGGTTCTAGGCGTTATTGCGATTCCATTTTGGTTCTTGTTCGCGCGCGCGCCTTGATGTCGCGAAACGAGCGTTAAGTCGCTCGGGACTTTGAAGCCTGAACTCCGTTTCGTCATTTGGTTAGGGCACATTAATTGCCAATCATTATTTAATTAATTGTGTCTTAACCTTTGTCGTTGAGCCACTCACCAGTGGGCCCAACATCCCTAAATCACCGTTGGCGCAATCCCGCGCTGTTCCGACATCATTAATACCTGATCATTGGTTAATTAATATGTTGGCATTAATCGTGTCGGAAATCACCTGCGGTCATTGACTTGTGGGCGTGGGGTTATAATCCAAATCCACGAGTCATTAGTGTCTATTTAATAATAATCATTAGAAGCGTTAATTCGTCCTAAACCGCCACTCTTAGTCGTTGACATGTGGGCGGTGCTGCGTGTGCACGTGGGTTAAGCGTTCGCGGTTGTGACTTGGGTCAGCGACATGCGGTCCCACGTGTCGACATCTCTCTTTGAACTTGATCTATAGGCACCATTCGTTTTGGATCTGCGGCCCGGTCGTGAGTGCGTCGGACCCTCGGATGCCTTGATCATTCTCGGCCGTCGATCTTGCGAACAACGGCGGGATCTTGTATGCAATCGGACCTTCCGGCCGTTGAGTGCGCTACGGACCGTCCATCTGCGGATCTGCGGTGGGATTGGCCCAAGCAACCGCACCGTCAGAATGCATACACTCGTGTGCGCCGTTGGATCGTGATCAACGGTGGGCTCGATTAGGTTTCGCGCGCGTCTTGCTGTTTGTGTGGCGTGAGCCGTGGGATTTTAGATCAAGGGTGGATAAGTGTCCACGTCTTATTCTATTATTTGAGTTTATGCGTATTTGGTAAGTAGTTATTTAACAATGAAAATGATATAAAAACTTTAGAAACTCATAACTAATTCATTTTAAGCTGCTTTTAGATAATTCCAAGCTGTAATAAATTTTGTTATTACTTAAGTTTATTATAAAAATGGATTTAACCATATTTGATGTGAAATTGCGTAACTAGTAATAACTTGATTCTGTCACTTTGAATATTCCAGAAATGGATTTAATCTTGAAAAATGCATATCTTTTTTTGTATAAATCCAATTTGTGCAAAATCAATTTTGTTAAATTCATATGTTAGTATACTTTCATATGGAATAAGATTAGAGCATGTTCATAATTCTATAAAATGACTTGCATTAGATTTACAACTTAGAAAAATCATAAGTAAATGTGTATAACTCCAAATTTAGTAAATTCAACTTTGCTATTATTGGGATGTCATAATCTACCTGCTATAAAAATTCCAGACCTTAGATCATTCTAGAAAATTTCACCATGAACAGTGCTAATTATTAATTAGGTTGATGTAAGGCTGAGAAAGAGCATTTTGTCCATATCTTTTGCATGTTAAGTCCAAATTGCATAATTCTTGTTCCTATTATTATCTTAGATCATTCCGTAGCTGTTGTGTAAATTTCATTAGATTTGGATGTGTTTTGCTGTTGGAGTTTATTTGGTGTTCTTCGTTCTTATTTGCTTATCGCCTTTTCGCGTTAGGTTTCGAAGATAATTTTATTGCTGATATTGAGCCACAGCAGCCATCAGATCCTGCACTCCAGCAAGGCAAGCAGATGTAGCATTCATTTGATCATATTGTTCCTACTATTTTCAAATTCTAATATGTTGTTTGCAAATTCTATGTATGCATTGCTATGTTGTTTTAAACTATTGTCGATAGTTGGCCCAGTAGTTGCATTATCAGTAGGAAATGTGGATTCCTCTACTACTGAGCCTAGGATTACTTGCTGTGATTTGGGGTTCGCTGGGTGAACCCTTGTCACTTAGTAGTTTACGTGTCATTATGCTTAGCCATGCTTAGCTATCGGTAGAAATGGGCGGTTATCGACTTGTCGATAACCTTGATCACACAAACTATTATAATCAGTATACTTGACCTTGTGCTATGTCTAAATTGCAAAACTAAAACTGAAAATGAAAACAATTTAGACTTGGGCACAATGGTAAGATGGTGTGATCTTTTGGGTGTGATTGGAATGGTGCCCAGTCAATTAAGGACCGAACTACTTGTGAGTATCTGTTATCAGAGCATTACGTGCGTGCTAACCACACTAGAGGATATGGGACCTCTCTTAGCTGAGTACTTTGGGCTGTGTTAATTAATGAGTCGCGTGGTGGGTTGCATATTTGATTATATGCAACATGGACACGTTGTAGGAGAGGAACACCAGCAGAGGCGGTGTGTCTGCTCCACGTATGGGTCCTTGTGATCCATATTTCGTCGGCAGATCACTAAGGATTAACCCCATCGTGCGTCTCTTGATTAGCATATTCCATTGGAAAGGGTTCGTAGGACTTAGCGTGTGCCGCATACCAAAGAAAGTGTGCTTAATAGCTTGGCAAAAAGCGATGCGAAGTGTGGGTACATTGGTACACCCCTGAGGGATTAAAACTATTCGAATAGCCTCGTCTTAGGTTATGAACACGCTTGGATAAGCTTTTCAAGAGTTAGACTACAACCTTTTTAAAATTAAAACTTGATGGTGGTATGAATCAGGGATTCATGCTATGTTGTGGTGGCTTTGGGGAAAGTCACTTCTAGGTGGATACTTGTTACTTATCTTTACTCATTGTTATTTAAATGCTTAAAAGCAGATTTACAAGCTATTTGTTCAATCTATTACAATATTGCAAATGAAACTTGCTTTGTGCGTCAAAGAACCATATAACCACATTCCTTTGAATACAGACTTTCATGTAGCTATGTATAGGCTTGTTACTCGTAAGTCTTGCAGTACATTTTTTGTACTCACTGCATTGCTTGTGTTGTGCAGAGGATGATAGTGAGTCAGATGGACCTCACTTTTGTGAGTTGTCTTTGTGGCGGTTTAAGGGGCGATTAGCTTGGCGGCGGTCGGTTGCCACAATGGTGTTATGTGGCTAACATGTCGTCTTTTGGTTTAAGCCATCTTATGGCAACTTTTGCTTCATTTATTACTTATTTGGTACTTATGTCTTTTGGCGGTCATTGTGTTGTAATAACTTATATTATGTATGTCTTTTGGTAGACTTGTTATATTTTGTTGTATGGAAATGATGCATGCTTTGACTTGATGTATGTGTCTTTGCTTGTTCAGGAGGCACATGTTCATCGAGGCAGGATTATTCTATTTGTGATACTAGAACGGTGGAAGGTTAAGTATTACAAGTTTAATAAACCGGGGTCTCACAAAAGGTGTGTTGCAACATGTTGATGCTCCAAGAGCAGCAGCCGACCCTTATTTCAGAATTTCAGCGCCTCAATTTGGGTTTGATCGAGCACGGTTCTCTTGCTACCTTGGTTGTGCAGCCAACCTTGGTAGACCAAATCAAGCGACACGTGACGGATGTTGGTGTGAGCGGATCAAGCGAAACATCAAGGATGGGATAGCCAAGTGCTTTTCAGAGGATGAGCATGGCGTTGTGTGGTTTGGGCAGCGTCTTGTTGTTCCTAAGGTCATGGAATTGCGGGATTTGATTCTCCACGAAGCCCATGATTCTCCTTTGTCTATCCATCCCGGGGCTACCAAGATGTATCAGGACCTTCGTCGAGGATTACGGTGGACCGAATGAAGCGAGATTGCCAAGTTCGTTGCGAAGAGTGCGGCGTGTCTTTGTCGTGTGAAGGCCGAGCATCGGCGTCAGCGAGTCTTCTTGACCTTTGCCAGTGCCAGAATGGAAGTGGGATTCCGTTGGCATGGACTTCATCACCGGTTTGCCCCGCTCGCCCAAAGGGAATGATGCTATTTGGGTCGTGATTGACCGGTTGACTAAAGTGGCACATTTCCTCCCTATCAAGACTCAGCTTCGTGTGGGGCCTTTGGCCGAACTTTATGTCTCGAGGATTGTGAGTCTTCACGGTGTGCCGAAGACGATTATTTCGGATCGTGGTGCGCTTTTCACCTCGCGGTTTTGGCATAGCCTACAAGAGGCTATGGGGACCCGCCTTCACTTCAGTAAAGCCTTTCATCCTCAGACTAATGGCCAGACGGAGCGAGTCAACCAAGTGTTGGAAGATATGCTCCGTGCTTGTGTTCTTTCCTATGGGAAGAAGTGGGAGAAGTGCCTACCGTTTGCTGAGTTCTCCTACAACAACAGCTATCAGGCCAGTCTTGGCATGACACCGTTTGAGGCCTTGTATGGGAGAAGGTGCGAGAACCTGTTGAACCCAGTGAGAGCGGGTGGCGGCGATTTTGGCGAGTCGATTAATGAGGCAGCGAGTCGATTGATTCGCGAGCATCTGCGCCGCGGCCCGATCGAGACAGAAGAGCTATGCGGATCGTCGTCGCCGTGAGTTGAGCTTTGAGCCCAATGACTTTGTGTATCTCAAAGTCTCACCCTTGAAGGACCATCAGCGTTTTGGCATCAAGGGCAAGTTGGCTCCTCGCTATGTTGGGCCTTATTGCATCATCGAGAGAGTTGGGGCATGGCATACAGTTGGGTGCCAGGCACTTGAGGTGTGCATGATGTGTTCCATGTGTCACACGAAGAAGTGCCTCGTGTCCCCTCGAGGAAGCTCGTTGGAGGTTCTCGATGTGTAGGAGAATTTGACCTACCGCGAGCATCCTGTTCGTATTCTTGAGAATCGAGCGGAGAACAAGGAACCGTGTCATCAAGTTCCTTAAGGTTGGATGGTCAAACCATTACGAAGATGAGGCAACTTGGGAGCGAGAAGATGCGCCTTGCAGCGATTTTCCTTCTTTCTTCTCAGTAAAGCGGAATCTCGGTCGCGATTCTTGTAAGGGGAGAGTTGTAACATCCCAATTTTAGGCTTGTGTTTCAAATGTAAGAAAATGAGTAGAAATTAAAACTTTTCTTACATTTTGTATTTCCTATTTATCTTGAGCAGCTTTTGTGCAAGAAGTTATGGAAATACAAAGTCACAAGTCTTTGATTCAAATCTTGATCCTTCAAAACATTACAGTTCCATCTTGTAATAATCTCCTGAAATATTTTTCCTAAATTCTTGGGTTGGTATGTGACTCCTCTGGAAAATTCCACAATTTTAGAAATTGTTTGAATCTTTGTTGGAGGAAAGTCAGCCCAATTCAAAATCTGGTCAAACATTGGACCAGTACCTTGTTAAATTTTTGGAGGAAAATCCACAGCACCAAAGCCTCTAAAACTTTATGCTAGGTCCTCGTTTGAGTCAGCCAGCTCTGTAAAAATTTTGTAATTTTTGGAGTCGGTTTCTTTGCCTCAAACAATTCTCGAGAAGCAGCTCCTTCTAAAACCGGAAAAACTAAATCGGTTGAGTCGGACTCGGGCTCGGACAGGCCCAACTCAACCGACTTGGTTGGACCACGTCGCTGCGCATGTCGGGCTCAAGCATTTGCGCGCGCAGGCTGAGCCATTGGATCTCAATCCAACGCTCACGACCTCCCCAGCGATCGAGGAGCTCTTGGCGCCCTCGGCGCCTCGAGGTGGTCAAGCCCTGGATCTCCATCCGGCGGTCCCGACCTCCGGACCTCGCCGCGCAAGACCTCCCCACCTCGGGTGATGCAGGGCGTCGGGACCTCCCGAGCACATCAGGGCGTCGGGACCTCTTCCTCGGCTTTGTTTCTCTTCCTCACGACCTCCTGGAGGTGCGGTCATCATGGTTTTCCACACCGTGCGTGTTTGAAGTCGAGCGGTTGGGGCGGTGAGATGTCACCTTTGCCTCTTGTCAACGGCTCTTTACTGGCGACATGCATTTGTGCCAATCGGCTTTAACCTCCAAAGTCTCCACCTGCTGCCCCCTACCTACCCTTGTCAAATCCATCGGTCCATGGCGAGGCATGGTTCATGCTCCACGATGAGCTTTTGCCCACACCATTGCCAAGCTCCCGGGCTATGTATAGCCTGAGACCTTCCTCTCCTTTTCTTTCTTCGTTCTTGGTTGTGCTTGAGCTCCCTCAGTTTGAGTTGGTCCTGAAACTCAAGCCCCCAAGAACACCACCCTCCCTCGCAATTGTCGGACCTTGGAGCTCCTGCCGAGCTCGAGCTCCGGTGGTTCCATCGGCGTTCTTGCCGATTTTACTTGTCACCACGAGCACCTCGAGTATTCTCTAACTTCTTTGGTTATCCATCGCGAGGTGGGCGAGTTGGGAGGCTGTTCGTGGTCGGGACCACTTTCTTCCTCGTCTCGGCGAAGTTCTGAGTCACCGGGCGTCTCCTTCGGTTTCCTCACGTCGCCGGGCTGCTCTGGACCTTCCACGCACTCGGGTGAGTTCATTTAGTCCCGTAGGGCTCTAGGTTTTAGTAGCTTAGCTCGTGGCGCTCGGTTGTGTTGTTTTGGTTTTTAGAAAAGCATCCTCGCCATTCTCGGCTCGCGGCGTTCAAACCGTC
Source organism: Ampelocalamus luodianensis (assembly GCA_036346255.1). Lineage (NCBI taxonomy): Eukaryota > Viridiplantae > Streptophyta > Magnoliopsida > Poales > Poaceae > Ampelocalamus > Ampelocalamus luodianensis. The sequence continues at coordinate 684,324 of JAYEVH010000566.1, read as the reverse complement.
GCCGCCGTCGAGTGCCTCCGCTAGGTCGCGGCACTATTGTGAGTATATCGGTGCCCTTGGTGGCGTGGCGAGGTCCCCATCGCCGGCAGCAAGCCGGTGTAGTCGCTCGGAGTTTTGCCGGTGCAAACTCCCATTTTCGTCATTTTCTTAGGACAGCATTAATGCCCAATCATTGCTAATCATTGGCGCATTAATCTTTTCTTAATCTGTGCCGTAGTGTCTCTGCATGTGGGCCCTAGGCTTGGTCCAAAATCCTGAAGTCATTAAAGTCCCTTTTAGGTTCCTTTATTGCCAATCATCAGCAGCATTTAAGTTGTCCTTAGCCGCCACCTTTTAGTCGCTGTCCTAAGGACCCACACCATTAGAAGCACCTTGGACCTCCTCGGCTTCATCGTGGTCGTCCCCGACCACCCCAAGTCAGATCTGGGCCGTAGAAGGTTTTCCCGTGTAATTTCTAAGTCCCAGGACCTCCCTAGTTCTACCTCGGCCTTTAAAGACCTCCTGGGATTAGCTCTTAGCCGTTAGATCTGGCTCTGTGTAAGATCTTGCGCGCTTGGACCTCCCTTGGTGATCCTAGCGTCTAGGACCACCTGTTAGATCTTAGCCGCTTAGGACCACCTCTGTGTTTCGCAAAGACCACCACAGTCGTGTTGTCAAAACCACCCCTGGACCTCCACTGAGGACCTCTTTGCAAAAGACCTCCCTTGGTCATTTTGCAAGACCACCTCGAGACCACCCTCGAAGTCGTCTTTGTAAAAACCACCACGGCCTTTTACAAAGAAACCCTTCAGGACCTCTTTGGCTCGATTCTAGCCGTTCCACGACCTCCGGTTTAGATCGGCGTTAGATCTCTTTTTGTAAAATCCTTAGCACTCAGACCTCCCTCCGCGTCGATCTGGACCGTTCAGGACCTCCCTAGGTCTAACCTGAGCCGTCCAAATCTCCTCCGATTAAAACCCTTCCGCTTAGGACCTCCCCGATTAGATCTTGGCCATCCAAGACGTCCTCGTGTCAATCCCAGCCGATCAAGACCTCCCTCTGGAGATCTTGACCGTCTAGGACCTCCTCCTTTAGATCCGTAGCGTTAGGACCTCCTCCTCTGGTCTAAATCGTTAGATTTAGATCTAACGGGCTAGACCTCCTTCCTCATACTTAAAGTCTTAGGACCTCCCTCACTTGATCGTGTCCGTTAAAGACCTCCCTCTGGAGATCTAGACCGTTGAAGACCTCCTCCGTGAGATCTTAGCCGTCGGACCTCCCTCGTGGGTTTACCCTTAGGACCTCCCCAGTGCTCGGGACCGCGGATCTCGTCGGCAGATCCACGACCTCTGTTAGGCGCTAGGACCTCCTTTGCGTCCATTGTGCATGCCCAGTGCGTGGCTGTTGGATCGATCTCAACGGTCGGACCTCCCAATGCGGGAGGAGGTCTTCCGTCTTGTGCCCGAGTGCAGTGGCCTGCGATGCAAGATCAACGGCCCACGACCTCTCCTTATTCGTTCGGATCGATTGGACCTCCAGAGCTCAAATTTTCTAAGTCCTTTAATGTTTCAAATTTCAAAAGTGCATAACTTTGTCATTTCAATTCCTTTTGAATGATCCCAGTTTACGTAGCTCTGTTGTAGTATGAACTTTAATCGAGAATGAATTTAGGCCTTTATTATATAGTAGAAATGACTTTAATTGCATGATCTTGTTTAGTGAGGAATGATGTCTAGAAATTCATTGAAAATTTGTAAAATGCACAACCTTTCTCTCTGTAATTGCCTTTGAGCAAACTCAACTTGGTAAAATTAGTGCATGAGCGTGCTTTAATATGAACTAGGCCTTGTCTTTATTTATGTTCCTAAAAAAATGATATATGCTAGATTTAGAGCTTAGAAAAATCATAACTAATTCATTAGAACTCCTATTTGTGCAAACTCAGTTTTGCTGTTGTTAGGATACTAATATCTACCTACCATAAAAATTTCATGTTCCAGATCATTCTAAAAATTTTCGTTATGAACAGTAACTCTAATTAATTTAATTAGGATTTTTCAGGCTGAGCAACATTGTTTTGGGCATAACTTTTTCATGCCAAGTCCAATTGGAGTGATTATTGTTTCTAAAATTGTCTAAAATCAACCTCTAGCTGCTGTATAAATTTCATTGGATTTGGATGTTCTTTGCTGTTGAGTTTCTTTTGGTGTTCTTCGTTCTTATCGGTTTTTATCGCCTTTTCGCGTTAGGTTCCGAAGAATTTATTGAACCTGAGCACTCCCCTCTGCGGCAAGAACAAATCCAGCAAGGCAAGCAGTTTGATCATGTTAATCCCAGTATTTTAAGTATTTATGTTGTTTACAACTTCTATGTATGCATTGCTATCTTGTTTTAACTATTGTCGATAGATGGCCTAGTAGATGCATTTCCTTAGACAAATGATTATCCTCTACTACTATGAGCCTAGGTTATTGCTGTGATTTAGAGTTCGTGGATGAGCTCTTGTCACTTAGTAGTTCTTGAATTAATTGCTTAGCCATGCTTAGCTTCGGTAGAAATGGGCGGTTATCGACTTGTCGATAACCTTGATCACCTAAAACTTATTATGATTTATGATTTCCACCTTGTGCCATGTCTTCTTATAAAACTAAAACTGAAAACAAAATGATTTAGACTTGGGCACAATGGTAAGATGGTGTGATTTTGGGTGTAGTGGAATGGTGCAGAGTCAACAAGGACCGAACATCTTGTTACACTAAACCAAGCATTTTAGCGTGCTAACCACACTAGAGGTATGGGACCTCTCTTGACTTAGTACTTTGGAGTGTATTGGCTTGGTCGCGAGGAGTCGCGGGAGGATGGAGGTGGGAGCATTGTAGTGTCAGAAGGCTTCCCCGTAACGGGTGGTTGTCTTTCGGCTTGCAATGTAAGCGTATGAGTTTCGATCCATACGAGCGGCTCGTGGTTAATACACAATATTGGAAAGCATCTCGTAGGACTTAGCCGTGCGGCATACCTTGGAGTGTGTACGTGGCTTAAAGCGATGCAAGTGTGGGTACATTGGTACACCCCTGCGAGTTAAAACTATTCGAATAGCCTCGTCTAGGTTATGGACACGCTTGCAAGGTCTTTCAAGAGTTAGACTACAACCTTTTAATTAAAACTTGATGGGTGAGTACGAATCGGGGATTAGTGCTATTGTTAATGGTGGCTATTGGGTTAGTCACTTCCGGTGGTTACTTGTATGTATCTTTATTACGCTTCTATGTTGACAACAAAATAGATTTGCAAACTTGCTTTCAAATGTATTACATTATTGCAAATAAAGTTGGCTTTGTGCAAAATGAGACATACAACCTCCACCTAAATAAGCTTGCATGTAGTTATGAATAGTGCTGCTATTCCACACGTCGATCTTGCAGTACCTTTGTGTACTCAGTTATCTTGCATAAATGTATTTGTTGCGAGAGGAAGAAGGTGAGCTTGAGGTCCTCACTTTTGTGGTGTCTTTGTAGTAGTCTTCGTGGCGTCTAGGTAGGCGGCCCGATCGGTTGCCTTGTGGGTGTATGGCTAACAGTGCGACTTTTGTTCTAGCCATCTTATGGCACCTTTTGCTTCATTGTCTTTCTTGTATATTGCTCTATTTGGCAGTCGGCTCCTTTGTAATAACTTTACTTTATGTATGTCGTTATTGAACTTAGTGTTGTATGTTGTATGGAAATGATGTGTAATTTTGTGATGATGTGCATATGCTGCAGTGCAGGAAGCATATGTCCATCGAGACTTAGAATGTTTAATTAGTAACGCTAGAACCAATTGGAGGTTAAGTGTTACTAGTTAAATATTCGAGTCCTCACAACCGCGGTAGGGCGATGGAGGCGGGCGGCGGCGGCGGCGGCGAGCTCCACTGTAGAGACACCAAGTCATTCTTTGAGGCAATAAGATAAACACGTGAGAACATGAAGAAACCGAAGATGGCTCGGCATGTGGCGTGGAGGAGAAGCGCGGCTCGGGCGGTGGTGGTGGTGGCGAGCTGCCGGGCGAGGAAGATCGAGGTGGCGGCGGTGGAGCGGTAGGTCGGCGAGAGGAGCCGGGAGTGGAGGCGGGACCAGGCGGCCGGTGAGGCTCGGGCGCCACGGGCTCCAGGGGCGAAGGCGCGTTGGTAGCAGCGGAGGAGGCGGCCGCGTGGATCACAGTGGCACACAGGCCGGGGCGGGGTAAGGCAGGGTGGCTCGAGGAGCGCCAGTCGGGTGAGAGCGCGGTGGACATGGCCGCGCTTGGTAGGCGCAGTGGCACGGAGGAGGAGGAGAGCCGCATGGCGTAGAGGCACCGAGCGGTGGCTTTGCTGGAGGCTGGGTGAAGGTCCAGCCTTGGCTCATAGTAGAAAGAGAATGAGGAGGGAGAAATGGCGGTATGAGGCCAGGGCTGCCTTTCTATGTGGCGAGCGATGCCCTCGGTGGTGGCTCGGCGGTTTGCTCGAGATCACGAGGCATGGAGTGCGGGTGGCTCGTGCATGGCCGAGGCGTGGCGGCGAGCGAGAGGGGAGAGCGACGGAAGAGAGATAGAGGATGGCAGGGGCACTGGCTCTCCTGGAGAAGAAAGGAGATGGGTGCACAGGGCTCGGGCGATGAGGTTCAGGTGAGCCAAATGCCAGGAGCGGCTCGATCGGGAGGGGAAAAAGGGGTTGGGATGCAACCAATTGGATCGGAGTTGAGCCCAAGGAGCAGTGAGAGGAGAGGAAAATATGCTAAGGACCAAGCGGGATTTTAGGGTTAGCAAAATATTCTGGCATTTTTATTTGGTAATTTCTCAGGCAAAGATAGATATAGTTTGATCTTTGCCAGACACTTTAAATTGGGCTTTTTGACTCATTCGGTGATTTAGGTTCTGAATAGGTCTTCGACCTAGGGTTTACTTTAGTAATATTTAACAGGGCAACATCTTAGGTTAACTGCTTTTATAATTTCGAGTATTAGAGTTTTTTTTATTTCTCATAACTTGTACCGGCAAAATAAATACAAATCAAATAACTCACAAAAATTGTAGACAAACTGAACGACAACAGATAATCATACATAAAGTTTAAAAAGTCTTGTATTTTTGCATTTTGGAAATTTTGGGATGTTACAAACCTACCCCCCTTAAACAGAATCTCGTCCCGAGATTCCGTGGTTCGAGTAGTCGGAGCAGAGTGTGGCAACCTAGGTGGGTTTGGTCACGGGGTCACTTTTAGGATTCAGGCGCAAGCCGAACTCAAATCCAAAACAGAGGGTTCTTGAAGTTTTAGGTTCTAAAGTGGGAAGTTTTGTTGAATGATTTCTAATATCATACATTAAGTGCTTTCTAGGTGGTTCTTTTCAACTCTAAGCGAAATGCACCATCATTATCTTGATTTCCTTGAGATAGTCTTTGGAAGGTCATGTGCGATATCTGGCGTTCTTGACATTTTCCTTTCCATTGCTATGTTTAACCTTTCCTTTCTTGATTCGAAGATAATTTGACATCATGCTTCACGTCGTCTTCTGGTAGTATGAAAGACTCGGCTCCACTCAGTCGACCGAAAGAGGCATCGATCAATAGAACGGAAAGACTGGTTAGATGGTAACCTAGTATCAATACTAGGGTTCAATGCAAAAAAGAGAAGGCAAGCAAGGTTTTAAGGTGGTCTCGCTTAGCCTCACTTCTCTAGTTCTATTTGCTTGGCTAGGAAAGGAAATGCATAGGATGAATGCAGGGGGATGCATGTGTGCAATTTAGTCCTAAGGCAAATTTTAAATTTTTGTTAATGAGAGTGCAAATGCTTACATGCTTCTACAGAAATGCAAATGCTCACATGCATGCTTACATGCTTCTTGTTTTATGCAACTTGAGTAACATGACATGCTTAAATTAATTTAGAAACTATATGCATGATCAAAGTATAGGAATTAAGATGCCTAACAAGTATTTTGAGGTATCTTCTACCCCCTTAAATATTTGAAGGTCGGACCAGTCATTTGGATTTGAAGGTCCCGGATCTACAAGGGAGGTCCGAAGGGGTAGGTCAAAGAGAGTGCTCAGTGCGGCCAAGATCTACGAGGAGGAGGTCTGGGCGGCCAAGATCTAGCCGGGGAGGTCCTATGACTAAGATCTTCACGTGAGAAGGTCTCAAGGGGAGGTCTTGAGCGGCTCAAATCTCCGGGAGAAGTTTTGAATGGCGAGATCTACAGGAGTGGTCCTAAAGGTTATGATCTGCGAGGAGGGAGGTCACGGGGGTTTTCTTTACAAAAGACCAAGGGTGGGCTTTGCAAAGAGGACCAGAGGGTGGTCAGAGGTGGTTTTACAAAATGACCGTGGGTGTGGTCTTTTTGCAGGGGTGATCCTAACGGTCAGATTAAACCAAGGAGGTCTTTATGGCTAGGATTTGCCTAAGAGGTCTTGACAAATAATGTTTTCACAGAGGAGATCCTACGGTTAAGGTCTAACCCAAAGAGGTCATTAGCGGTTGAAGGTTGTCAAACTTACGACAACGGGGCAAGTCTGCGCTTTACCGCCGGCTGCGCGCGGCGTTTTAATCACGACAGCGCAAACCATAAGTAGCAAAACAAGCACAATACAAATGCGAACATGATGGGAGCACTTTGGACTAGCGGAGGTCGCCTAAAATGTGGCCGGAGAGAGCGGAGGAGCTAGTGCAGTAAAAACCGAAAATGGCAAAAAGCTGCTGTGGTGTCTAATCCAGTGGTACTCAAGCACTAAGGGACTATAGCGAGCGTTACCTAGACACGAGAGAGTGCGGAGGAAGTCGGAGGAGCTCGGTGGTGAAGACCAGTATTTGGGCGAGGGCGACCATATGGACAAGAGATCCTGAGCAAAATGAGAGGCACAGAAAGGTGAGGATGTTACATCCCAATTTTCAACTTGTGTTTCAAATGTAAGAAAATGAGTAGAAATCAAAATTTTCTTGCATCTTGTAGTTTTTGAACTTTTCTGTAATTCTTGTAAAGGAAATTGTGGGAAATTAAAAACCTAATCTCATAATTGACCAAAGTCATGACCTTCCTTTCTCAAACCTTATCAAATCTTGTGATAATCCTCTGGAATTAAATTTTCCCTAGTATTAAGGATGGTGTGTGACTCCTCCGAAAAATTTCACAATTTTTAGAAATTGTTTGAATATTTTAAGAGGCTAGTAAAACCAGTTTGACCCTTGGTCAAACCCTAAAACAAACCTTTGTAGAATTTTTGGAGAAAAATGCTTTTTATAAAAAAACCTCGAGAAAATTTACGCAAGGTTTGTCGTGGAAATAGTAACCTCCAGTTAAAATTTTAGAATTTTTGAAGTTAGTTTGCTATCTCTAAAAATTTCCCAAAGTTGTTAGCCCATTTCTAAAATCCCAAGTCAAAACTGTTGAACTCGAGTCAGACTCGAGCCCAACCTCTGTTTCTGGTGTGACCCAACCATTCCTGTGCCCTCCTGAGCCCCTTCAAGCGCACAATCAATCTCAGTCGTTGGATTTCCTCTCCACAGCCTAGATCTAGGTAACATTCGGACCTCCGATCCCGCCATCGCTTGCAAGCCATTGGATCCCCATCGGGCGGTCCACGTTGTCGTGAACTTTCGAACCCCCCAAACGCGCCAGCGCTTCTCAGCCATTGGATTTTGATCCAACCGCCGCGAAGCATACCCCTTCGCGCTCGGTCACTTTTTAACAACTGGCTTGAGCCACTTGGTTGGACCTAACCAACTAAATGCACCGGGCTCGTTCTAAAGCGGTGCGCATGTTTTAACCAATGGATCTTAATCGAGCGTTCAGATTTCTTTGAAACGTTTGGACCTCATAGTTGGAGGATCAATCTCGACCGTCCATTTCTAATCTAGTGGTCAAAAGGCTTTGATTCAAGTTAATTGGTTCGGCTCAACCCATTTGTGAGTTTCGGCCCGAGCCACTTTGAATTGTGTCGCTGACTGGTGGGCCCTCTTGTCCCCTACCTCTCACCCATGCCATTGCTAGCGCACGAACGTGGGAGAGGCAGTGCCTTGTCAATTCCATGGAGGACTTTAAACTACTCTTTGCTGCAACCATTTAATGCGCATCAGAGCCCTTCCCCAAAGTCACGGTCGTCACCTGCTCCCGTCGCTCAAGTGGTCCATGGCAGCGATTTAGACCAAGTTCACCGTGAGATGTTGTTTTGCTCCAAAACCCTAGCCCTTCGGCTATATAAAGCCAGTGAACTCCTCCTTAGTTTCCTTTACACATCCCCTTGCGAATCCTAGCTCCCTCTCTGCGTAATTGAGCTCAAATCACAGAGAACCCCAAAATCGCCATTGTTGGACCTTGGAGCTCCTCGGTGGCATGAGTGCTCAAGGTCTTTTTGTAATTATTTTTGCGCCTCTTTTCATATTGAGCAAAACCCCTAACTTAATTTGGCTTGACGTTCATAGGAATTGTCAAATTTGGGGTTTGTTCAAATTCGGCCGAAATCACCCCATTTCTTCCTCAGCTTCGGTGAGTGCTTCATTTCTCAATTATTTGCTCATGGAGCTTCTCTCAGCTATAATGAAGCTAACCCTACCATGCGGTCCCACTCATTTTGCTCAGCCCGTCATTTTCACTTCATCTTCTTCGGTGTCGGCGAGCTCCTTCGTCGCCGAAGCAACTCCGTCCACCTCCGTTCCTCTCCTGTGCTAAGGTAACCTCCTAGTAGTCCCTAGCGGCACAGGCACTCGTTTTCTTGGGTATTGGGAGTTTTTCGCCATTTCGCTTTTGGCGATTACTTGTCCCCACCGTTCATCTCCGGCTCGCCGGCGTTCTAGGCCGTCGCCGTCGTCGAGATTACCTCCAGTGGGTGCGCAATGTTATTGCGAACCCATTTTGGCCTTTAATGGCGCCATTGTGGTTGGAGCCGTGGCGAAACCTTTTTGCGCTTTGTTCTTTTGTCGGACGAAAAGCGCATTATAGCATTGTCATTAGGACACATATCCTGTTCATTAAATGCTAATCATTGTTAATCATTGCTAATTAGTGCTTAAGCAATAAATGGCTATCCCTAAATGACTTATTGCGCCACTGCCATGTGGGCCCAGCCACCTAAACACCCCCTCTCGCACTGTGCATGATCGTTAGGAGATCATTAATGCTAATCATTGGCTAATCATTGTTAACCATTGATTAGTGATTAATGGCGGTCATAATTGAACCTTAGAGTCACTGACTTGTGGGCCCGCACCTTAATAAACCCCCTCGTGCGCGTAAACCCCCGCATGTGGCCCATGTGTCACTGGCAAGTGGGCCCTGCATCCTCGGCAGCTCTCGGGAGTGTGCGATACACTTATTTGATTGTGGACCGTCGATCTTGAGATCAACGGCCTGATCGATCGCGACGTTCGGACGCGCGAGTTCCAAATCGGCGTGGTCCGCTCATCTCTTGATCTGTGGCCCAGATGGAGAGTGCATTCGAACTTCCGAACGCCATTTCAATCTCAGCCCTCCATATGTGGATCCACGGCCCAAGATCGATGGAGACGTTCGGGCCTCCAAACGATTCAATCAATGCGAGCCATTGGATCTTTATCCGACGGTGGGCACTGTGCGTGCGCGCGTACGCGTGCGCTGTGCTCCGTTCGCGTGGTCCGTTGGATTTGATCTCAACGGCCCAGGGTTTTCCTCATCGATTTAATTTGTTTAAAGGCTCGGTAAGGTTTATTTGTCAACTGAAAATTGTATTAAAACTTTAAAATTTCATAACTAATTCATTTAAACCCTTTTTCGGTTGGTTCAAATTTTGTTAATTTTGTTTCTAACTAAGCTTTCATCTAAAAATGTTTGTAGGCTTAGTTTTGCTCCAGAAAAATTTGTTAATAGATTTAATTCTTGATTAGCTTAATTTATGCTTTAAAAATTGTTTAAAATTTGTAAAAGACACAAGTAATTCCCTGTAGCTCCAAATTGAGCAAACTAAAAATTGTTAGATTCCTCTATTCCTATGCTGTAGTGTAGGGTAGGTTTTAATATTATCATTGTCACTGAAATTAATTGTGCCCTAGTGTTCTAACTTAGAAAAATCATAACAAATTCATTTTAACTCCAAATGAGGTAAACTCAATTTTGCTAACCTTAGGATGTCAGTATCTACCTGCCATATAAATTTCATGCTCAGAAGATTTTTAGAAAATTATACCATGAACAGTATCAAAAAATAATTTAATTTGAATTTACGAGTCGATTGACAGTATTTAGGCCATAACTTTTGCATGCTTTATCCAAATCAAATGATTCTTGTTGCAACATTTATATAAAATCATGGTCTACCTACTGTGTAAATTTCATGGAATGTGGATGAATTTGAATTTTGAGTCTTTTTCGATGTTCGTCGTTGTTATTGGATTTTCTCGTTCTTACGATAGGTTCCGATGAAAATATTGATTGTGAGAGCGACCCTCTGTAGCAAACAAGTGATATTCAACAAGGCAAGTAGATGTAGCACCATTTGATCATATTGCTCCTATTATTTTTAAAGTTTAATATCTTGTTTGCAAAAACTAAGTATGTATGCTTCTTGTGTCAAAGTTAATTTTGTCGATTAGAGGTAGTTAATCCTATTGCATTGTTGCCTTAAAACTGTTCACCCCTGCCACTACCCTAGGTTATTATCCTCACTGGTGAATTAGAGCCCGGTGAATGATTTATGCTCTTTTATTGTCTTTATGATATGATGCTTAGCAATGCTTAGTTACCGGTAGAATTAGACGGTTATTGACTTAGTCGATGACCTTGATCACATAAGAACTTATTATTACTTATGATCAATACCTTGTGCTTTGTTATTTGTGAACTCTAAAACTGAAAATAAAATATTTTAGACTTGGGCACAATGGTATGATGGTGTGACTGGAATGGTGCCCGGGTCATCAAGGACCGAGTTACTTGTGTCACTAAACCAAGCGATATTTGCGTGCTAACCACACTAGAGTGATATGGGACCAATCTTGAGTAAGTACTTTGGAAGGTGTCAATTAATGAGTCGCTATTGGTAGTTGTTAGGTGTTCCTTATGGGATGAGAGGGTTGGAAATCCGGGTAGGTTCTCCATACCGGGACACATGATTGCTTATTGGGCAGTGTTCCGACTCAACATATGGGTCCTGTGATCTTTGTCGCCGGTAGGTCACTAAGGGTCAACCCCCATACGTGCGACTCTTAATTAATGCAATCCATTGGAAATGTGTTGTAGGACTTAGTCGTGCCGGCATACCAAAGGAAGTGTGCTTAATAGCTTGGCAAAAAGGCGGTCTGAAGTGTGGGTATATTGGTACACCCCTGTAGGGTTAAATCTATTCGAATAGCCTCGTCCTAGGTTATAGACATGCTTGGTAAGGTCGTGCAAGTACTAGACTACAACCTTTTAATTAAAACTTGATGTGGGTGGTACGAATGGGTAATTCGTGCTATTGTTGTGGTGGCTATTGGGTTAGTCACTTCGAGGATGTCTTTATATTACTACTTATTGTCTCGCTGTTATTTGAACAAATAAATTTCAGATTGTTAAAACTGCCTTCAATCTATTATCTATGGCAAATGAAATTTGCTTTATGCTGAAAATTAACCTTTAGCCTCCTCCTTTGATTAAAGCCTGCATGTAGTAGTATCTAGGTTTGTTACTCGTAAGTCTTGCGAGTACATTTTTGTACTCATTTGCATTGCTTATTTATTCTGAGAGGTTGATCCCCAAGGGATTGACTTTTGTGAGTTTTGTTGTGGTGTGAGCGACTAGCTTGGCGGCCGTCAAGTGTCTTGTGGGTGTATGGCAAACGGTTGGCTTTTGTTTATAGCCATCTTATGGAATTTGCTTCCGTTGTTGATTATCCCTTTTACATGTCTTGATCGGTTGGCCTCTCTTTTGTAATAACTTTACTATATGTCTTTTGCTTGTAAAGTTTAAGCTTTGGTTCTATGAGTTGTATGGAATTGATGCAATGTTTTGTAAAAGGGTGTGTATCTTGTAATTTTGGGAAGTATACATTTTCCCGAGGCACGGTGTATTTTGTTTGTGATGCTAGAGTCAAGGAAGACTAAGCATTACAAGCTAAATAAATCGGGGTCTCCTAGAGAGATAACTTCTCCGAGGTCTAGAGGAGGTCCACGAGCAGCCCATTGAGAGGAGGAGACCCCTTACCGGAGTTGAGGACGAAGGTGATGAAACACGGCCGAAGGAGGGAAAATCCAAAATTAGTTGCTCCTGTTAAAGCAACCAAAATTTGATTAGGGGTTTTGATGGAGGTCTTTGAGGGCTCAAGGCGATAAGAAGATTGCTGCGACCGTCAATGGGGCTTTAGGTGCTCTTTGGCGATTGAGCTCAACAAGCGGCGAAGCTCAAGGGCACTAAAATGGTGCTGTAAAGGAACACCCGAAGCGGCTGCAGGGGCCTTATCACGACGGAGAGGAGGCAGCAGTAGGCTAGGGCAAAGCTCCACTTGTGGGCTTGGTCCACGCCTCATACTGGCAGACGAAATGGGCGCGATGGGAGCATGTGGAAGGAGACTTTTAGGGCAAAGCTGCGACAAGCAATGTGCCAAGGCTCGGAGACACCGAGGTGGCGCATAGGAGTTGTGAGCACCCGCCCTGCTGCCGCCATGCGCGCATGCTTGCGAGGCGGGAGGAGGAAGGAGAAAAACGAGAGGGGAGGTCGTGGTGGTAGGATGCAGGAAGAGCGGTGGGATTGCTAAAGACCTCGGAGAGTCTGAAAGCGGCATGGGAGAGTGCAGGCGTTGGATCAAGATCAGCGGCTGAAACACACCCGCTAGCGACCATATAGCACGCATGCTTATGCAGGCGGAGGAGGAAGGAGAAAAACGAGAAGGGAGAAGTCGTGGTGGTAGGATGCGGGAAGAGCGGTCGGGATTGCTAAAGACCTCGGAGGTGCGAAAGCGGCATGGGAGAGTGCAGGCGTTGGATCAAGATCCGGTAATTGAAACTACACCCGCCCCAACGACCATGCTCGATGCAGTTAGGTGAGTGCAGCTCGACCACAGGCGAGTCGACCAGGACTGTTGGCTGGTTTGACTAGGATTTTCGAAATAAGAATAGAAACTTTGAGGAATTGTTTAAGGTAGCAAACTATCTCCAAAAATTCTGAATTTTTACATGAACTTGCTAACTTTGATATTGACCTTTTATAAAATTTTCAGAGGTTTTCATGCAGTACAGTTTCCTCCAAATTTTTTGCAAGGTTAAGCTAGGGTTTGACTCAAAGTCAAACTTATTTGTGACCTCCTAAAGTATTCAAACAATTTCTAAAAATTATGAAATTTTGGAGGAGTAACACATCATCCCTAGAACTTAGGAAAAATATTTCAAAGAATGATCACAAGGTTTGACAAGGATTTAGAAAATGGATGGTCATGACTTGGTTAAAATAACTTGTGCTTTTGAATTTCCACAATTCCTTTACAAAAATTTTCAGAAATTCCATACAACAACAAGATGTAAGAAAAGTTTTAATTTGTACATTTTCTTACATTTGAAAGACAAGCAAAACTTGGGATGTTACCTTGGTCGAGCAATTTGAACCAATTTGGCACATTCGATTAAAATCAACAACTGCTCCCCCTTCTTATCCCGCTATCAACACCTCCCTTGATTATATCTTGGTGTAACACCTCCCTTTGGAGATCTTAGTCATCGGGACCTCCTCTTTATTAGATCTTGACCGTTAAGACCTCCCTTGGGGATCTTAGCCGTCAGGATCTCCCACTGATTAGATCTTGACCGTTAAGTCCTCCCCTTTGGAGATCTTAGCCGTTAGGACCTCCTCCAAAAACTCTTTGGACCTCCTCTCCCCTAAGCCTCGAATCTCCTTGGTGAGCTCCTAAGACCTCCTCAAAACCGACAAACCACTCTGTTGGTTTACTTGACATTTATTGGAGTTCTTTTGCTTCTTGTGAGCTTTTAATTGAGTTGCTTTGTTTTCCTCTTGTGTGGTTTGTGAAGGCCGAGGAACAAGAGTTCTCGGAAGAAGAAGATGACACCCAAGCCTTTGAGCAAGGCAAAGTACACCCTTGATCATTTTGCACCATTATTTCAATCTATGTATTTTGTTTCAAGCTTAGTAATGCATGTGTACTTTACTTGATATTTCAATACATGTGTTTGCTCTCATAGTTAGACCTAGCTCTTTTGTATGGCCAATGTTGACATTACTCTGATATGTTGTTGCCTAGATGAAAACTTGGTTGACACTTTAGTGTGACCATACCTCGAAAAGAAATGCTTAGTTATGTTTGGGAAGTTTTCAACTACGGACCAATTGTTTTTCCTCAAATGTTTTAACTATGACATTGGTGTGTCTGGAGGTTGCAACCATGGCATTGGTGTGCCATGGGGTTTCAACCATGGCATTGGTGTGTCATGGAGAGTCGAAAAAGCAAGGAAATGGAAAATGGTTTGGACTTGGGTGAATTTGGTTGTTTGGTGGTGCAAGTCTATGCAGGGGTCATGTGATCCGATGCCCGAGGGTTGAGGTTGTCGTCTAGGTCAGTTAAGGACCGGTCTGCGAGTGTATTTTGCTAAGCCTTACCATGCATCCACATGTCCTGTATGGGTGGGACCTAGCCAACTGATCTACAAAGTTTCATCACGGTTGATCCGGCTGGGTGTGGGTGGTCTTTTATGGCTGTCTTTCATGGTGTGTAATTCCACAAGCCTCAGAGGACCCTTGATCTCTCTGGGTTTCTACCGTAGGGTGAGGTGAAACCTTAGAGTAGGGTGGATTGCGGTGGAACAATGCATTTGTAAAGGCCTTGTGATAACCTCTTAGTCGCACACCTTCGGAAGTGTGTGAGCGGACAGTAAAAGTTGGTTATCTCTTGTGGGTAAAGCTGCACACCTCTGCAGAGTGTCAAACTATTCGAATAGCCGCGTCCACGGTTATAGACATGCTAGCAAAGCTGCTCAAAGTTAGATCTTTGGTTTGTTTTCAAAGGACTTGTAAAAATTGGTTTTGGATTTCTATCCAAATGGGTTTGCGGGAGCCTTGTAATGATGGGTATCCTTCACACTTTGTTGATGAATGTTATCCAAGCTGTAAAATTGATCTTTGCAAATGAAATTTCTAATTATTCATATATGCTTTGGAACCTACTAATTTTATTTGGAAATAAACATGTCTTTATGCAAATAAACCATATAAGCTCTCCCTTATGATATCCATGTATGCATGTCATGTTGCTATTGGATGGGTGTGACTTGCGAGCATGGTAGTTGTACTCACTCTTGCTTGAAATTAATCTTTGGAGCAGGAGAGGACTACCTTGAGGATGATGAAGACCAGACCAATTAGGCGGCACCCTCCGATGGCTGCACTGTGGTGTGGACTTTACTTATTTTGTTTTCGCTGTGTAATATGTTCTCGTAGGCTTGTAAGCAAACCTTGTAACCAACTCTTTTGATGTTAAATGCGATGCATTTGTGGATGTATGTTATCACTTGTATTTTCTTTGCATGCGAGCTATTTGTTGATCCTTGGGGTGCTCGGTTTGCACGAGAGGATCACGGGATGATCCCACCTCCCGACCACCCTTGGTGGTGGTGAGAGGTCTTAGGGCGATCTCGGCCCTCCCGACCACCCTCGGGTGCAGTGCGTGGGAGGTCTTGAGTGCCTCCGGCCATCCACGACCTCCCCAGTGCCGGCGTGGGAGGTCTTTGGGGTGATCCCTAGCTCCACGACCTCCTCGGGTCAGGACCCTAGACCTCGAGGTGACCCTATCGGCCCTCCTGGGTGGTTCTTGTGGGCCTCTCGAGTAGTCCTATGGGACATCACAGGAGGTCTGGTGGACTTTCAGGAGGTTTTGGAGGATCTCTCGGGTACCTCAGGTCGGGTCGCCACAGTCCCACTAGTCAGTGGTTCATACAAGGCTAAGTCGGAGCCTAGCTCGGAGGCACATTTAGAGTGTTGGGTTTAATCAAGGCAAAGCGGTTCGTTTGTTTGGACCACAAGATTTGAATCGGATGGCCCGATCGCGTGAGGCGTTCGGATTATCCAAGCGCATTGTCCGTTTGGACCACGATTAAGGTCGGTCGTCAATAAAGGTTGGTTCCATTCGGACTGTCGTTTGGACCGTACGTATAGACCGTTGAATCTTGATCGAATGGTCCTGATTGGCTCTAGTCAAGCCAAGCCAAATAGGGTTGACTGAGATTCAAATCTAAACTTCTATTTTGACCAAGCCATTAAAAATAGCAAATAGAATCCTAAAAAAACTAAAATAAATCAAAGGGGTTCTTGGGAAGGTATAGTGTTCATAAAAATTCTTAAACCTTACTATTAATGATATAATTTGCTTTTTTTAACTTTAAACCTAGAATAGGTCATTGGGACGTGTTTGAATTTTACGTGGTTTGAATTCAGTCCAAAAATTTGGTAAAATTTATATTAATTCATGATAATTAATTTATTATTTTAATAAATTATTTCTAGAAGATTATCACAATTTTTTATTCATGTTTTCATTTAGGAGTTCAAATTTGAAGTGTGGATTTAACTTTGAATAATATTTTCCAAGTGCAATAAATTATGAAATGCTTAAAAAACATGATGCATGCTCATGAGATGCATAATAATCCTATTTATTGAATTGGGGATGTGACAAACCTCCCACCTTACAAAATATCTCGACGTCAAGACTCGGTAGGTCGAAAGTTCGATAGGGAGGTTCAAAGGAAGATCTAACATTTGTTGTCTTGATTTCCTTCAAGATAGTACCAAGATATCCTAACAAGGTTATAAGGAATGGGTATTACATTTTACATTCCATTGCTTTGTTTAACATTTCTTTTCTTATTCCAAAGGCACTTCAAGAAGAAGGAAAAAGATCGGGATATTCCGTTCGTATTTGATGTTCACGCTCCCAAGTTACTTCATCTTTAGTATGGTTGCTCCACTAAACTTTCAAGAACTAGATGTTGCGATTTCTTGTCTTGCGTTCCGTCACTTCAAGAATACGTATCAGTGCTCCCGATAAGTAAGATTGGGTTGAAAATCGAGGACTTCAATGGAGTGGATTCGGTTGGAACTGGAGGCACTTTTCTAGTTGTGAAACATGAAAAACATTGTGCACATCCGAAAGAGAGGGTGGCAATTCAATTGATAAGCCACGATCCTTGTTTCGCTAAAATTGGAAGGTCCGATGTAGCGAGTGCCAATTTCCTTTGACTTAGAAGCGATGTGTTCCTTTCATTGGGTGACTTTAAGGTAAACATGATCATCCACCTCAAAGCAACTCCATGACGACGACGGTCAACATAAGACTTTTGCACCAAGTTTGCACCATAAAATGGATCAAGCGAACTTGCTCTTTTGCTTCTTGTACCAAGTTTGCACCATAAAATGTTCTTTCCCTAGATTCAGACCAATTCAATGGTGTCCTACAAGCTCTCCCATACAATACCTCGAAAGGTGACATTTGTAAGCTTCATTGATAGCTATTGTTGTAGGAAAACTCCGCATATGACAAATATTTTTCCCAATTCTTGCGTTAGGACAACACACAAGCTCGGAGAAGATCTTCCAATATTTGATTTACTCTCTCTGTTTGTCCTCCCGTTTGTGGGTGATATGCGGTGCTAAAGGACGAGTTGGTCCCCATTGCCCGGTGTAGACATTTCCAAAAGTAAGAGGTGGTAGGCACCTCGATCTGAAGCGATCACCTTTGGTACACCGTGGAGACAAACAATTCTTGAAATGTACAGCTCCACAACTTATTACCATCGAAGGTGGTTTTGATAGGAATAAAATGGGCCACCTTCGTTAGACGATCAATAACCACTCAAGAATCTAGACCCACCATTATGAGTTAATGGAGTATTTTGGTTATTAATGATAAATCTAATTGTGAGACTAACACTTCTATTGTTATAACTATTGTTTAGTCTCAATTGGATATAAATGTGAAAATCAAAGAGGTATGCCTTCGACATCTTATTTTATATCTTGTTGCATTTCTCGGATCCAAAATATAGGTTGAACTCCACCAAAAGTCTAACTTGAATATGTGCATATGATTTCATTATACATTCATGTATGCACACATTAAGTCTAACTTGAATACCAAAAGTTCACTCTATGTTTTGTAGTTTTATGAGTATTGATCCATATACCTTTGTCCACATATATTTGGGATCTCTATGTTGAAACAAATCCATTGAGTATATAAAACTTGTATAGTGCATATATACTCATATTTATCTACATTCAATTATTTGCAATTGAAGTGATTATCAAGTACCAATGAGGAAAGATTGAAGTATCTTGTCACTATTATGAGTTAATGGTATGATGTGGTATTTAATGATAATCATATTGTGGAGCTAACATTTTATGAATTGGATGAATAGGTTATGTTCCATGATGTTGAAGACTTTGGATGACATCATGAGTTGATGGTCATCAAGTCAAGATTTGGGATAAAGAGAAAATTCATCATGTGATGATGATGTTCGAGTCAAGATCGAAGTGAAGAAAGTCATCATGTGTTAATGATATTGAAGTTAAGAGCTAAGGGTAAAGGATGCATCATGTGTTGATACGTATCAAGATCTCGAACAAAGGAAATCATCACGTGTTGATGATGTTCGAGAAGAAGAGATGATCATGAGTTGATCATCAAGTCAAGAAGGTCCATCATGTGTTGATAGAGGGAAAGTGAAGGATGCATCATGTGTTGATGCATATCAAGACTTAGGACGAAGGATGTCGTCATGTGATGATGAGCATCAAATCAAGATCCCGAAGGAAGTCATCATGTGTTGATGAGCTTTCAAGTTAAGAACCCGGACTTGAAGTGAGGATGTGTGTCATCAAGCTTCAAGAGGATACTCAAGGCAAAGGTATGACTAGCTAGGGCTAAGGATGTGTTCCTAGTCTTTTACCGGTCTTCGTGTTTGGTTCGAGACCAGATTGATACTATAGGTTGCCGTACTATTAAGAGGGGTCTTGACTAGTAGCTTGAGTTAGTCATGTGTTGATAGCTCGTTGTGCTTGCTTTAGCTCTCGTTAACATGTTGCCGATATTTGCGAATGTGTTTTGCAAATGGTTGCAACTCATGTATAATCCTTGTAGCATGTGACTTTAGTTTGCGAATGTGTTTTGCAAACGGTTTAAGTCCATGTACCTTATTCCTTGTGATGTGATTCTAAAAGTTGGCAAATGTGTTTTGCAACTTGTTGAGAATCTTGCCTTTAATCTTTGTTTGCATCACGCATGAATTGGCAAATATATTTTGCAAAATAAATTGAAGCGAAATGCAACATCTCTCTGTCAACTCTGGCGGCTTTGACCGCGAGCCATTGGCGCGATCGACAAGTTTGTTGAATGAGCAACTCACGAGAAGCTAGCGGTTTGATCGCGATTGCATCGGTCGGCCGGTGGTAGTATCGGTCGATCGCCATGGGTTGGTGTCGACCATTCCTATTACCGCAAGTTTTGTGTGGTAGTCCCACAGCTTTGGGCGATACTACAGTGTGGTAGTACGAATTAATTAGCGGTACATTTATTCCGAAAGGTGTTTTTACGGATTGCGGGATTTTCGATGGAGCGGTCTAACGCCCCTTTGGCGATCACTTGGTTTGGTCGGTCGACCGACCATTGGTTGGTGATACGGCCGGAAGTGAGTCAACGGCTAGATTTATAGTCATTGGCAATTGGGCGGTCTAAGCGGCCATTAGTTGGCGATCGACAAGTTTTCTGTTTCTATGGAATCTTCTCTCCAATGGCTAGTTTTTTTTTGTGTGTGGGCTATATACCCACCTTGGCAGTTATGAGAGAGTTCTTGGTGCCATTATTCATCTCTAGAGCAAAGAGCAAGCCCTCTATACTCTTTTGTGCATGTGTTGCACTTAGTGAGCTTTGAGAGGCAAATCCTATTGCATGTTGCATTAGGTAGTGGATTATGTATCCACTTGAGCTTAGACACTTGATTGTTTCAAGTGAGCATCTTTGACCTGTTACTCTTGGTGTTTGCTGACACCTAGATGGCTTGGAGGAGTTGCGTCGGTGATCTTCTCAAAAAGGTTGTGAGAAGACCCAGCGGTTGTGAGTGGTTTGGTGCTCACCATCTCGAGAGTGGAGGAAGAGCAAACCTAGTGGAGCGAGGTGTTGGTTCGGTTTAGAATCGGTCCAAGTGGTTGGACTTACCTCGGAGTGTTGGCTTAATTTATGGAGCCGGTCCAACGTGCTTGGACTTACCTCAACGTGGATTAGGGTGACCGGTAAGTCTCGAACACCACGATAAAACATCGTTGTGTCATTGTGGTTTGCATTCTTGCTTTACTATTGCAATTTACATTCTTTGTATTAAATTGCTTATATCTCTTTGTTTGAATACTTTCATTATTAATAGAATTGTTGTTGGCGCGCTAGTGAAACTAGTTGATTTAGGTTTTAATTGTACAAAACCGATTGGTTATAAGCTTCCGCATTAGAAAGCGGTTTTAGCCAAAAGTTTTAAAATTGCCTATTCACCCTCCTCTAGTCGGCCTCCTCGACCTTACAACCACCCATATGGCATCGGATCTACATTGAGTCCTTAGAAGGCGGTGATGAAGTCCATCCGACTTCTTCCCATTTCACTTAGGAATAGGTAGGGGTTGGAGTGTACGGTGGCTTGAGTGCTCGTTATGACTTTTGGCACACATCTTTTCGGCAACAATTGTGTGATTTGCGGCTTCATATGACTCCACAAAAGTCTCTTTTTAAGATCTTAGTACATCTTGGCACTCCTAGGGTGAATAGAAAGTTGAGAGTTGTGAGCTTCTTTGAGGATCAATTCTCTCAACTTGCGGTCGAAAGGCACCACCAAATGGTTCTTGAACCATAAGGTGCCTTGTGCATTTTTAGAGAAGCATTTGGCCATGCCTTGCTTCATTTCTTCTCAGACTTGAGTCACCTCCAAATCCATCTTCTGAGCTTCTTTAATTAGATCTTCTAATGTGGATTTTACTTCAAGGGTAGCAAGGGACCCTTCATGAATCATCTCAAGACTTAAGCGCCAGAATTCAATGCAAAGCCCTGCCGAGATGGGTGTTATCGACAAACAGTTGCATTGAGATTTTACGCTCAATGTATCGACTACCACATTAGCTTTTCCTGGGTGATAACGAGTCCCAAATCATAGTCCTTGATTAACTCGAGCTATCTTCTTTGCCTCAATTTCAGGTCGGCTTGGGTGAAAATATATTTAAGGCTCTTACGATCGGTGTAGATCTTGCAACAATTACCGATGAGGTAATGTCGTCAAATCTTTAAAGCATGGACCACGGTTGCAGTTCCAACTCATGTGTGGGATAATTTTGTAATACCTCGAATATCAAATAGAGAGAACATATTATTCGAAGAAATTTATTCAAATTTGAATGCACTAAAGTTTAGAGAAAATTAAAAGAAAATTCGGGATTTGAGAGAGGATTGGACCTTGGGCTTTGGCCCAAGGCGTCCCCTAGCCAAGTAGGTCGGCCTTGTAGTGGAGTCAAGAAGGGGTCCCCTTCCCAAAACCCTACCCTGCTGCTCACACCGCACTGCCTTAGCACAGCTTCGATGCTGTAGCAGCCCCCTCCGTCTTTGCTCTACCAAGATGAGGAAGGCGCTCAGAGTGCCGCTTGCATGGTGGAAGGAGAAGAAGAAGATCCTCTTCGTGGGTTTTATTCAGCGTTTCTTGCGTCTTCAAGGGTATCAATTCATTTCCCGCTGTTTTGATGTTGTTGGATCTGAAACCGATTAGAATCGTTTGGATCAAAGTCAGTCTGCATAGATTCGAATCTGTCCAGTAAGTTGCGTGGGCTGTTTCGACATCTTAGAGGCCGCATCAGAAGTTTTGATCTCCTAGAGTTATTTACATAATGTTCTTAGCTTTCGGTGGCGCTAAGATCACCTGATTCCGACATTCGAGTCAAAAGTTATGATCATTTTAGTTTCTGCTGTCCAGAATTCTGACGAGAGTTAGCAGGCATTGTAATTTTAAAATTTGACCTAGTTAGACGATGATTCAGATGTCCTTCCCATAATGACTTTTGTATGTCATCTCATTATCTTTCAGGATTGATAAAGAACACCCCATTTGGATTTGTATAACAAAAGTTGTGCGTTTTAAGTTGACTGTCAGAATCTGACGAGAATTAATTGTCAAGTTTTCTTTTAAAATATGAGTGGGATAATGGAAAATTCAGGGCTTTCACCCAACTAGGTTATTGTAGGCCTTGGTCTTAGATTTTGATATTGATAAAGAACGCAAAGTTTGGTGTAGCCAATTAAAAGTTATAGCACTTTCCGTGCTGCTGTCCGGAATCGCCAGAAGTTCTGACAGATAGTGTTTGTTGGTCTTGTGCAGATTGATACATATAGAATTCGAGGTTTCCACCAACTAGGTTGTTGTAGATAATTTCATTACCTTTCAATCAAATCTGAGAACACCCCTTTTCGGGTTTTAGATCAAAAGTTATGCTATTTATTCCGCTGCTGGTCGTCACAGACTTTTGCTAGAATGTGGTTTAATTCAAATGTTGGTATAATTTAGATGGTGGGATTGGGGATATGAGTTAGGGCGTCACGAGTAGTGTCTTGATGATGTGGTTCTTATTGAGTAACTTTGGTGTAGGGGTGAGGCGCCAAGGTTAGCGGCTTCTTCGTTGCCTCCCAGCATCCATAGCGCTAAAGGCAAGTACAATGACTTATGTGTGATTTGTAAACCCGGATGCTTGTTGATTGGTATGGTGTTATGTTGATGTGTGAGAAGCTTAAATGTTCATGTGCCATCGCGAGTGGAACATCCACGGGAGTGGAGGTTATAGTAGACAAGAATGTTATGATGATTATGTTCTTTGTATGCGCTCTTTCATATGTGTGGAGATGATATTAACCATTGATCATAAATTTATTCATGCAATCATGTTCATATTTCGTCCACGGGAGTGGAGCTCCACGGGAGTGGAGTCTAAAGTCCCATCAATTCCGATGTCGACAAGTGAAGTCCCACCATTCCAATGTGGCGATTTTGAATACTGTATGTAAACGTTCTTCATCGGTATTTTTGGATCCCGTATTTCGATAAATACGGGCTTAAGTGAACCAAGCGGGTGTATCACTTGCTATACTGGTATAAGCACGAGTGCGATCCATCCATTCATGGCATCCATGCATTCTGATTCTTTCTTTGAGATATTTCTTATGTGCTATGTATCTACATGAAGTATGTTCTTGTATGTCGTTGTACTTGCTTGAGTCCGGACTCACTCTTGTTTGTTGTTTGTTTTAGGTGGTGCGTTGATGATGACTCTATCGGAAGGAGTAGACATGCACTAAACACACATCACCATATTCAGTTTCAATAATAGAACTTGGTTGAATTCCTTTATTTGTTTAGAGATAACCTGTAATAATTGAGGCGACATGTGGATGATGTCTCCTGTTTGGTTATGGATGTTTATTTTCCGCTGTGGTACTTGACCTGCATAGGTCAGATTATATTTGTGCGATTATGCCTTTTGAGATATTCTCCTTCCATTCGTTAAAACTTGGATTATTGCTTCAATTCTCATGATTATGGTTGTATGTAGAGTCTTTAGGTAACATTTTGGTTTCACGGATAGCCGGTGTTCTGAGTTGGTATCAGGCGGGCTTTAGGTCCGTGGTAATTAAGTTATTAAAATAGCTGCAACGTACACATGATAGGTGGGGTTGGGAATCCATTGTTTCCACATTTCTATTGTTATGTTTCATTTGTTGAGCAATTGTTAAATTGCTTCTATCTTTCTTTCTTGTTGTTAATCTATGATATGTTATGATATTCTATATCTATGAATCTATTATATGATTGTCATGAGATGATCATGTAAATTCATAATTGATTATATTGTTTATGGGTGTCGATAACGGATGTTAGCGGTGGAGTCGTGGTTGTTGCCTTGGGTGTGTCGGGTTACACCACCATTAGTGGTGAGCGAATAGAGTAGTTACCTCGAATACCATAGTTGCAAGTGTTGGCGTGAGTTGCTTTAGAAAGTTGTTTTCTTCCTTGATCTACGAACTTGGCATATTTTTGTTAAGTGGTAGATGATGAATTTCTCTTGGGTTCGTGGTTCTTGGTAGTTCTTTGAGTTTCAATGGGTTTGAATGGTTCTCTGAAATAATTATTGTTTTACATTTGTTGAGTTTCTTTTACTACTAAGTGATCTTCATCAATTGGCAATATTGATAATTCCATGGTTGTTCCTTCTTTCTCATTGGAAAAGAATGACTCATTATTTCGTTTGATAGTTGGGTATTGAGAGTTTTATGTTGCAAGTTTGTTGCTTTGAAAGCTTTGGCTCTATGTATTTCTTTTGGATTATACAGGGTGTTGAAGTTTAATGCATCTCTTTTATGATGGAAATCATTAAAATCCTTTTATAACGTCTTGTTATGGTTAAGTCAGAGTTTGTAATCAAATAACTTGATATGGTATAGGTATCAGGTTGAGTCATTGGTGTAGTGCGTAATTAATATTAATTAGTAACCTTGGAAGCAAAATTGATTAAGTTGATGTTGTCTTCTACTAGTTCTTGATGAACTGTATATATGAGTAGTGGTGAGAGATATTAAGAAGTATGGAACATTGATGAACTAGTCGGTCATTAAAATTGTTTAGGTTGCTAAAGCTGGTTGGGTTCTTTGGTTCCAATGGATTGATTTAATTGTGTGGAAGGGAAACTAGAAAATGCTAGATTTACATATTCCTTAGTATGATTAATTATTAGAATTATGTACAATTGGTTGAGGATCGAATATGGGTGTTTTCATGATGAAGCAGTTGATAACAACAATGGTTGGAGTATAAGCATTATGCGTTGAAGTTTGATGTTGAGCATCACTAAAAGTTGGTGAAATGATATAATAGGTGGCTTATGCATGATTGTGAAATTATCGGATGATAATGTGTCCTTGATGAAAAGGTTTTGGTAGGAGCTTTTCAAGCGTGTAGTAGACCCCTTCTAATCTTAAGAGGTTGATGTAGAGAGGTTGTATGGTTTTGGTATACTCGTTTTGAAGATGGGATGAAAGGTAGTATGGAACAATTTGGTGAAACTTGGGGACTTTCTAATGGAGTAGTTGATGATAAAGATTCGTGTTTAGAGTGTATTATTCTTGATGTTAGTAAGTTTATACGCAGAAATTGTGACTTGTGTGTGTGGTGATGATTCTTTTAGAAATAAAGTAATTTGATCGTCTTTCGTAATTTTGATTTGGTAAAAGTGTTTGAGTTTTGCAGTTGTGATCATTTGGACCTCTTGAGTATTGTGGTGATTGAGTTTGATTCGACCAAAGTGACATATTGAAAGATTTAATTGGTTCTTAAGGGGTTCCCATGATTTCGGTTTTAAGAGCTTATCTTGTTTAGGTGGCAAAGTGATGTAGTAATCATAGGAAATAACTTTCCTATTTTGTGAGCGTATCAATAGCCAAGCCTTTGGAGAACTCAACCAATAGAAACCTCCTTTGTTCAATTCGGAGCTCACGGGTAACGGTCCTAGGATATCGAGACCCCAAGTTGCAAAGGTCATGTGAGTTGAGAATTGTTTATGCTTTGAGTGGTTGGTGTATTTGTTTGGCTATGAAGCTGACACTATACACATTTTTAACCATCTCTTTGGCATCGTAGAGGGCTGTTGGCCAATAAAAACCTTGTCGAAAAGCTTTACCAACCGATGTTACGTGGAAGCATGAGTTCCACAGATCCCTCAGTGTATGTCGTGAAGGAGTTTTAATCCTTAGCTGAATACATCGCATGAGCACCCCTTGGGTTCCTCTTTTATAAAGAACACCTTCGACCAAAGTATACATTTTGGCTTTTAGGGATAATCGATCGATTCTAGATCGTCATCGGGTGAGAACCCTCTTGAAGATACTCATAAATGGGCGCCATCCATGTATCTTCGTACTCTAGAAGTATTTCTATAGAAGGTATCTCGGTTAAATGCGACTATGGGCGGTTTAAGGCTGTTCGAGAACACCCCTTCGGTACTACGGATCGGGAGGAAGCTAGATGAGCGAGTTGATGCGAGAAATTATCCTTCGAGGATAAATTGTACCTCAAAGCCCAAAAAGTGCTTTTCTAACTTTCGTACTTCGATTGATGCCAGGACATGGTCAATTGAGCACTGGTACTCCTTTCCGACTTGATTCACGACTAGTGAGAGTCTCCTCTTACGAGCAATCGTCGAATCAAGAGTGCTTTACCAACTTCGTATGCCGGCTAGCAAACCGTACTGCGCCCACGTTATTAGTGGCAAAGTTTAATTGTATGGCATACTTTAGGTTTCTCGGTAGGAGATTCGAGACCAACCACGGGCCGAGCCACTTATCGTAAGTGACCCGTCAAAGTACATCATCCGCGATCGTGGGAATCGTCGGGGATCTGAGCGAGTTCGAGGATTTGTCCGATCGGCGACAAAGTCTACCAAGATCAGGATTTAACGGCGTTCGGGACCACGAAATGGATGTCGAGCGCCCCAAGTTCGTGACCATTTTGCCATGCGTCCATTGTTTCCCTAATGCGGAGGATCGCTCCCAAGGAAACTCGGGCGGCCACGACTAGTTTGTGCGTCGAAAATAATGCCGCGATTTCCTCGAAGACATGAGGAGGGCATAAAGTTTTGAACACGAGGTGCGCTCCTTGGTCGTGCAAAACCTCACTCCACGTAGTATCTTTGGTCGTTGTATGTTCTCGTTCTCGACCAGCCTGCCTCTTGCTGTGGCGTGGCGGCTAGGTAAATTAAGGCGTCTCTCTAGCCGGAAACTAGAGCAGGAGCACTCGTAAGATACCTCTTGACTTCCTCGAAGGCTAAGTTACCCTCTTACGACCATTGAAACCTTCATGTTTCCTTAGAAGTTTGAAGAAAGGTAGTCCTTTTCTCCCAATCGTGCTATGAAACGACTTAACGCATCCATGCATCCTGTGAGTTTTGGACTTCTTTTTAGTGGTGGAAGCGCATCGAGTGATGGCTTTGATCTTTTAGAGTTGCTTGATTCCTGTTGAAACCAGGAATCAAGCAATTTTCCTAAAGACCCGAACACACACTTCTCGGGATTTAGTTTCAATTGGTGTTTTTACGAGGTTGTCGAAAGTCTCCTGCAAGTCGTGATATGTTAGTCGTTTGGTGCTTTTCGACTAGGTCATCAACATAGGCTTCCAAATTTCGGCCTAGTTGAGGAGCGAAAGTCGTTTGCATCAAGCGTTGAAAAGAAGCTCCAACATTTTTAGGTCGAATGGCATTTTGACATAGCAAAATACTCCAAGCGGTGTAATAAATGCGGTCTTTTCTTCATCTTCTCGATGCATCTTGATCGATGATAACGGTATGCATCTAAAAACTCAACATTTCACATCCTGCATAGAGTCAACGGTGATCGATGCGAGGTAAAGGAAATCATCTTTTGGACAAGCTTTATTAAGATCGATGAAAGTCGCATTGTCGCTATTTGCCGTTAGACTTTCTAACCATTCTGAGGTTGGCCAACCACTGCGGGTGGTTGACTTCTCTTATAAAGCCTGCTTTAAGTAACTTGTCCAATTCGACCTAATAGCATCTCGTCGATCGGGGCAAATCTCGTAACTTTTGTTTCTGGGTAGTTTATCGGCCGTAAGGCTAGCACGTGCTCGATCACATTCCTTGGGACTCGGGCATGTCGGATGCTTGCCGCGCAAAGACATCGGCGTTTGCACGGAGGAAGGTGATGAGGCGTCTTCCTATTTAGGTCGGAAGAATCCCAATCGAGCGATCTTGAGGGCTCCTCTGCGTCGGAGGAACCTCTTTGACACAGTCGTTCGGCTTAAGTGCGACTTTGGGCCGACTTGCTAAAGGTGACTTTAAATCTCGAGTTGGTAGTTGTCCAACCATCTCAAGGAGCGGCGGTCGCGAGGCGCGCCATCTTCTTGTCACAATATATTGTGATCACTCCTTTGGGACTGGCATCTTAAGACATTGGTACCCATGGTGAGTAGCTATCAAAAATTTTGCGAGTAGGTCGTCAGAGTATGGCGTTATATCGTATCGAAATCGACTACATCAAGGAGACTTTCTGTCTGAAATTGTTTAGTGATCCAAGCGTTAAAGGAAGAGAACTTGGCCAATGGGTTTGGCGAAGACCGATACGATTCCATGAAATGAATATCGTGCAGGTCTTACCTTTAATCACGGTACTTGCATCTCGTCGAGTGCTCGTAAGCGAGTATATTTAACGAGCTTCCACCATCAACTAAAACTCGATTGACTTCGACAATTGTTGATGGTGGGTTCGACCACTATCGGAAATCGACTGGTCTAGTCGAAGGTATCGGACAATCACCTTTCCGAAAGCAAGGGTGATTTCGACCACTTCGATAATTTATTGACAAGAGGAGAGTCGATTGTGTTTACCTCACGTTCATTGCTTTGGTTGTCTTCGTGATCGTATCACAAGACCCCATAGATGTGATCAATGGTGTCTTCTGCGGGTCCTAGAACGGCATCTCCTCATCGTCCAGACTCCTTTTGTCCTTGGTTTGGCCCACTGTTCAAGAATAGGAAGTGGCCCTTTGCGAATAATAGTCCTCGAGTTTCAGTAAGAAAACTTCGGCGATTCTGAAGTCATACCCTTCTTTTTATGAAAAGGACCACACAGGTTTGTCGTTTCTCCGATCTTAGTGTTTACCTTTACTTGATCGGGATTTTGCTTGGGGTTGTGTGGCTTCTTATAAACTACGGCTAGGACCTCCTTAGAACGCGGCATCGGAGATTTTGACTTTTAGCTTTGTTCTTAGATTTCCTAGCCTTTTATCCTTTTTCTTACCACTTTGCTTTGCTTCAGAGGATGCCATCTTTGAATCGATGGTATTGTTCCATTCGACCACTTGCGGCGATCGCATATCTATCAACCATCTCAAAGAGCTCGGCGGCGGTGGCGGTGGATGTAAGGCGATGTCCTTTGTTATTCTTACGCTCACGGACTCCTGTTTGAAAGCCACGATCACGGATGAGTCGAAACTTCGGAATAGAGTTTGAACTTTGGTAGGCGCTGATGAATTGTCGTAGTGTTTCATGATTGTTCTGTGTCTTATCGGTGCATGTCATCCTCCTTTCTGGGCGATTGTAAGTTCCACGAAATTAGCGATGATAGATCACGAGAGGTGTTGCCACGAGTAGATCGACTCAAATGGTTGGTTTGGAAGCCATGATCGCGCCGATCCTTTGAGCACTGATCGGAAGGTAATTTGCCATGACATGCTCTCCTCCTCCTGCGGCTCGGATAGGCGTAGTGTAGATTTGGAGGAACTTCGATGGGGTTCGAGTTCCATCGAATTTCTCCATATTAGTCGATCGAAATCGAGCGACCAGCGAAGCTGCTCGAAGGTCGGCGAGCGCGATATCGAGATAACCTCTTGTCTTCTTTTTGCGAAGCGAAGGGTTAATGTCGTCGGCGTCGAACTTCGTCGATACCCGACCATGGGGACTAGGCCTATAATAGGCCTCGACCTTCTGAAATACTCCTCGTACCCGCTTGCCGCCGTCGTGCGGTCATTGAAGTGGTGAAATATCACCCCTCCCGTTGGCTTGTGGCATTTTCTCATGTCGAGAGCGACATGAGGAGAATCGTGCGCCTTCCATGCGGCGAGTTTCTGAATGGTGGCGAAAAAGTAGCGCACTATTACGACCGTGGTGGTGGTGCGACCTCGTCGCTCGAGTTTGGCCATCATGTCACGAAGTCTTTGCGCGATTCCTCGGCAAAAGATCATAACACGGTGCTCGGCGAGTTCTTGGGTGGGTTCTCCGGCAAATCATTGATGTCTTTGGAGTTCTTGAGCTTCGCCATTTGAAATAAAGCGCTCGGGAGGTTCTTACGAGCCACTATTTTCTTCGTCAATTGCCTCGAGAATGGTCTATTCGGACCCTTGAACTTGTTTTAATGGGCGAGAATGTTGAGGATGTCCCGCGTTCATCAAAGTGTTCGTTTCGTTCGCGATTGTGGTGTCCTTGCCATTCTGGCGAGGTGGTGTAAGTATGCTCGGCGGGAAGCATGTCAATCCTTCTTACGGGAGAGCGATCGATCGGAGGAAGGGCGAAGACCTCCGTGGATGACTTCCACTTGCGCTCGAGATCTCCTCCTCGGAGGAGTGGTCGAGCAACACCATCGGCAACTTGGTAAACCCCTCCAGGTAGGGGAACTCCGGGTTATAACCGTCTCGGTCTGCAGGTGGCTCCTGCGTCGGGACGGTTGAATTTGGATGAACAGCATGTTCGATCCTCTTCCCTGCGGAAATGCTCGGAGAGATAGGACCATCAGATGTCGATGGAGCTCCGGGATAATGGTTTCCAGAACTTGTCTTGCCAACTCGAACCATCTTGGGGGGACTCGAACACTTAGAGGAAAAGCTCTCGTCGTGTTGCGAGTTTGCCTGAGAGCAGTATTCTTTGGTCGAGTTGACCCTTGCCTCAGAAATTGATCCCTCGGTGGGCATCTTGTCGTGGGGATAAGGATCCTCCTCGACTCTGGTAGTATCGATCTCGAGATCGATAGAAGATCTCGAGGCGCAATACCGTTAGAAGATTCGATACTCGATTCGTATTCGAGAGCCGGCATCCATGTCGATGTCTGCGTGTCGGCCAAGTCGAACCAATTCTCCTCATTCCATTCTCTGGCATGGTAGCATAAAGAAAAGGAAGAGCGTGACAAGGAATTGCGAGAGATCCCCACGGTCGGCGCCAACTATCGGTGTTTTAGAACCGATCTTACGTAAGATTGTTTGATTCGGGGTCTCACAATTGATCACCAGACGAAGAAGACACGGGGATTTTTATACGAGTTGGGCCTTCTCGGTGAGAATAACAACCCTACTCTGTGTATCTTGTATTTGCTCTTTGGATTACAAGCGAATAAGTATTTTCCTAAGCTGTTCTCCAAAGAAGGCTCTATTTCTTCTTTGCCCAAAAGTCTCTCCTCTATCTCTATGAGATACCTATTTATACTAAGCGGTAGTGGGCGTTGTCCTTCGAGGCTAATTAGTCGCTCATTATTATGCAATAATGAGAGTAATTACAGAGTAGTAACCTCCCCATCTTTGTCAATCGATTACGATCGAGAGATAGTGGGAATTATCTCTGATTATGTCGAGAGATAGCTGCGTATTTTGATTTAGCAGATTCTCAGCATTTAATGGGCGTCAAGCGGGTGGGTCGATGAAGTCGTGAGGAACACATGTGAGCCGATCGATAGAAAAGCGTAACAGCCCCAAGTTTGTAAACAGTAATAAAATGCTTTATGAATAGTAATGATGTGTTGTTCATAGCATTACTGTTCATTTCTACAATTTGGGCAGTATGTTACAAATTAAAAACCTTCCTTTTTAGCCAAAATCCAACAGAACCATTTAAAGTCTTAAAGGAATACAAGATAAAACTTGTATTATGACTGGGAAGTGTTTTCATTAAAGCTTAAATAAATTATCTTGACCAAAAATAAATTTTGTTGAATTTATAGAAATTATTTTGGCTTGGAGAAAAATATTTGCTTTTAAATAAACACTTTGAACTACAATAATTATTTATGTATTTTATAAAGTGATAATGTGGTTTATCAAATTTATACGGGAAATATATCATCCCATAACTTCGATAAAATTTTGTGATTTTATAAATTTATTTGCTATTTTTAAAGCCCAATCAAACCTTTTAAGCATTTGAATAGGTTACGGTCAACTAAAGCGGTTTGAATCCAAACTCGACCTTGTGCGACTCGAGCCATGTGTGCGGGTCCAACCCAATCAACTTTGGCGGGCTGCTGCACGCTCGGCGCGAGCTCAAACCCCTCGCGCACCATGAGCGTCGATCTTCAATCGAGCGGGCAAGGCTGCGGCGTCCGCGGCTGTCCCACGTATCACGAGCCCAATCTCGCCGTTGGATCCTGATCTAACGATCGGCGTTGGTGTATGCATTCGGACAACTCCGGATTCTCTTTTGATCTCCACCGTCCATTCTCGATCCAACAGCGCCTCCCTTTTCGTTTTAAACTTAAAGGCGCGCTTTTATCTGAACCGTCAGATTCAAATCTCACGGCGTCCCTCTTTCCCGCGTGCTATTAAGGCCTGCGTTTCTCTGGGCCGTTAGATTTTCATCGTATGGTCCAGAGCGATGTATGCATTCGGACGACTCCGGAGTCCCTCTCGATCTCCGCCGTCCATTCTTGATCTAACCGCGTCGCTCGTTTCAATTTGGAATAAAAGGCGCACAGCTATCTAGACCTTTGGATTTAAATCCTACGGTGCTCCTTTTTGACCGAGCGCAGGTAAGGCCCAAATTTAGTGGGCCATTGGATTTTAATCGTAGGGTCCAGGTGAGTGTATGCAATCGGACCATCCGGATCCCACGTTAATCCCGACCGTAGAAGTTCCATCGGACGGTCTTTGCGTCGGCGCATCTAAGGATGGCGTGTATCTTTTGAGTGGGCGTTGGATTTCAATCCAACGCCCCTATTTGAACTTAAAACCCGAAAGCCCGTGAGCTCTTTTTAATCTCCGCCGTTCGTTTGGATCGTGCGGCTCATATTAAAGATACCGATTAAAGTCTTTTAACCTCTCTATTTATCACAACCGCCCATTTCTAATCGGACGGTTGAGATTCTTTGAGTTTTAAGAGGCCTTGTGTGTGATGCCGATGGGGCCCTTATGTCGGTGTTGCCTCTCTTCTTCCCTCTCTGCATGCTGCGTCATCTCTGCAAGCAGAGGAGAGTTTATCCCAAAACTTTTGCAACTAATTTTGGGATATTTAGCTCTAAAGGACACCTCATCAACTCTAGACATTTCCATCTTGCCTGTAGCTCAACATCCATATATAAACCCTAGCTTTTCTTTGTTACCATTGTTGACCACTGAAGCTCATCATTTTCCTTCTTTGTCGGTGGAGTTCTTGCTCCTGTCCCTTTGCTTATCCATTCTAAACCACAGGTTTCACCTTGCACTAAGGTTTTGACATCTTTTGTAGGTTGAAACAGAAGGTTATCTCTGTTGAGCAAAATCAACTTTCTCAACTTTTGGTGTCTTTCTTCTCTTGTAGCTAAAACCTAGTTTTTACTACAGGGCATCTTAAGGACCTTAGGAGATCATATGAATCATTCTTTTAAATATCAGTAGCTTCAACTTGCTTCAAGCGAAAAGTTGTTATTATAACTTTTCGTAACACCACAGCTATTCGAAAGCCAAAATGCTACCTAAAGACCTAACATAATATCATACGGTGGAATAACTTGATAATAAATCATCAACTAAGCTAAACAGATCAACATCGGTTGGAACATAACGAGGAATGTAATAATGGATCCACTAAGATAAACCTATCAACGAATGATCAAAGAACAACGAAGGATCAATGAACATAAACAATTATTTAAACAAACTCCTCGAAGGAAGTTACCATCCATGTCTAAGTTTAGTTATTACAATCCAACAAATAACGAATGAAAGACAATCTAGTGTAGAGTGAAATATATTTGAGTAGTGCGTGTCTACTCCTCCCAAGAGAAACTTCATCAATGGTCACCTAAAAACAAATAAACAAAGCAAGTGAGTCCAAGACTCAGCAAGTACATTGAATATAAAACAGACCTCCAATATGAACAAGATCACCTCTTCACGGTTTACGAACATCAAGACATGAATATTTATGAATGCATGAGATGAATGGAAATGTCGAAGGAAGGATGCACACGTGCTTATACTGGTATAGCTAGTGACACACCTGTCGGTGTTCATTAAGCCCGCACCTTAACAAAAGTGCGGGGATCCAAGTCCGTATGAAGAACATTTCATACGGTGTCCAAATCTGCCCATCTTTGGAATTGATGGGTCTTATATGCCCATCTTTGGAATTGATGGGTCTTTCTATCCACTCCCATGGACGGGACATGACAATGTCCAAATCGCCCACATTGGAATGGTGGGACTTACAATCCACTCCGTGGAGAAACATGAGTTATGGATGCATGGAATGAAATTTGAACAATGAAATACATCAACTCGAAACATGGAATCAACACATATGAGCGAACA
This sequence comes from Ampelocalamus luodianensis, assembly GCA_036346255.1. NCBI lineage: Eukaryota > Viridiplantae > Streptophyta > Magnoliopsida > Poales > Poaceae > Ampelocalamus > Ampelocalamus luodianensis. Next base: position 650,264 of record JAYEVH010000566.1, on the reverse strand, counting down.
TAGAATTTTCACCTTCTCATGTATCATAAGATACCACAACATGAACATTTAAGCATTCATCAATCACAAGCATTAATATTAGCAATGTACTTGCCTTCGCGATGCGGCGCGTTAGCGAACAGCGATGATGCTCCCAAACCCGTAGCCTCGCTGCCTAAACAATTAAGTAATTTAAATAAGAACACATTGCACACAACACTTCTCGACACCGTTCTACAACGCTTCCCCGGTGACTCAAGATTCAACTAGAAACTCTAATCTGAAAATTGACTACTCAGGCACAAACCGAAGCTGGACAGCAGTACGGTAAAAATCATATCTATTGATCTGGAACTCGGAATGAGGTGAGACCAGTTTCTATGGATTCTTAACTGACATATCTACAATATGCTAGTTGACAAGGTAACCCAATTCGGCCAATTTAATTTGCTAATTGATAGATGAAATTATAGAACAGAAACTGCCTAGATGAAAAAGATAGCAGCACTAAAAAGATCATAACTTTTATTCTACAATTCCGATTAGAGTGTTCTTTAACAATATTGAAAGGTTATAAAATTACCTACAATAACCTAGTTGGCATGACATTCATATTTTGCATTTAACAAAAAGTGGCACACAGGTAAAAACTAATTATAGAAACTGACATACAATCTGGACAGTCACATTGAAATATAAATAACTTTTGTTCTACAAATCCAAATAGGGCGTTCTTTATCAATCCTGACAGCTAATGAGATCACGTACAAAAGTCGTTATGGGCAAGACTTCTGAATCATCTTGTATCTAAGTCATAATTTAACAATTAAAGTGACTGCTAATTCTCGTCAGAATTCTGGACAGCAGAAAATAAACAATCATAACTTTTGATCCGTACGTCGGAATCAGGTGTTCTTAGCGGCCACCGAAAGCTAAGAACAATATCTAAATAACTCTAGGTGATCAAATTTCCTAATTCTGCATTTAAGCACACGAAAGAGGCGCAAGAAGACACTGGACAGAACTGAATCTTCAGCAGACAGAACTTGATCCGATCAATCCTAATCAAGTTCACCTCTCGATTAATCCAACAACATAAACGACGATCGTTACCCTTGGAGACCACAAGAATGGCGCTGGAACTCCTCACGAAGATCACCCCACCTTTCTTCTTCTTCCCTTCCCTTCTCCTCTCTTCTTCACGATGGCGGCGGTAGGGAGGATGGCGCCAAGGAGAGGAGGAGCAGCAGGAGGCGGAGCATGGTAGCGTGTTGCTCTTGCACGGCTACTTGTGGCGCAGCGGCTCTGTAGCAAGGGTGGCTAGGGTTTGGTCCCCTCCTCCCTTGCCTTCTAATGGGCTGCCAAACCACTCATGGGCCTTGGGCCACTAAGGCCGGCTCCTCTCCTCTCGAATATGGGTTGGCGGCCCATTCCTCTTCTAAAATTCTGAATTTTGAACTTAATTCCATATCTAAACTTTGTTACAATCGATATTGAATAAATTTCCCTCTCCGAATAATATTTTCTCAATTGATATTTGGGGTATTACATTTCGGTCTTTCATATCTTTTCAAGATCTAGGGTTTCTCCTGTCAACTTATCATTCTAATTAGGTTTCAACTAAACCTAGCAGCATAACAAGTTGTCCTTTTAATTCTTGTCATCATCTATTTAGCTTGTTAGCAAGATTTGTCTCATTCTTTATTGTCGGTTTAGCAGACAATACAAGTTTTCTTCAGCTTTTGATGCTCTAATCGATTAGGGTTAGATTAGGGTTATCTTGGGATATTAATTACCCTAAAAGATCATGCTAAGTTTCATTTCTGAACCTTTGCTTGATCTATTTTCCTTTTCTAAAATCACAATCATCCTGTTTTGATTCTTTTCAAAATCTGAAAACTGCAACTTTGGTTTAAACCCTAGTTTCTGCCTTTTGAAAACAGTAGGTTATAATATGGGTTATTATCACTATTAGGGTAGTTATGGCTTAAGCATACTGCTAATCATGCATTTCCATGTTGATCATGCATATTTCTTCCATTTTGTACTTATTGTCGATTTTGGCATTTATTGGATTTTATTGCTTCTTATAGAATCTGGTTCATCGAGATTTTGAATCTATCTCGAGCAACTGAGCACATAGCAGTATACTATTATCAAGGCAAGCTTCCTCTCTGCACCATATTGATCCCAAATTTTGTACAATAGCTTTTACAAATCCAGTGATATCTGTGCATGCTATTTTTCTGAAAATACAAAAATGTGATCTGTAGTAGCTACCTATAACCTAACATGGTGGATTACCTTAATTATAATCATACACTTAACCTAGCTCGATGTTGTATACTATAACCTATATTTTGAAATTGGCTTAGACATGCGATCTAGAGATTTTAGAGTTTGACAAGCATATCTTGTCAAACATAGGAATCACAAATGGCTTTCTGTTATATGAAACTCTTTGTCCAGTTTCTTTAAATCAGACTTGTGTTTTAAATTTAAATTGATCTGGACAAGAGGAAGCTAGTGGTGGTGCTTTTGTGCACGAGATTGGGAATTGTGGTGGACTTGTCCAGGTTAATTAAGGACCGAACTCTGACTATTCAATTCAAGTCCCCACGTACTTCCACATGCGGTGTATGGGCGCTTTGTTTGGTTAAGTAAAATGTTAAGACTATTGGGTTGGAAAGCAGGAAAGTAAGAATATGTGTATTGACCTTGTATGGCATAGATGCTTAGGTCTTATGGCTGCGTTGTATGCCATGTGAGCTTGTATGTCGATGTCGGATGTTCTTAGAAGGGTGAGGCGTATATGTGCTCGTAGCATATCGTACCTTAATAGTGCCGATTGCATCCTAATATGGGTAGTGAGCCCGTTCGCATTAAATTGTTTGGATCGGCATTCGCGCAACATGTGTGCCCGGTTAGCGGATGCTATCGATCGTTGTTTAAGCGAGATCGGCTCACACATGGGGTCCAACTCAATAGTATTAGCTTGTTGAAAAATACCAAATCTTAGTTTCCCGGTCGGCATACCAAAGGAAGTATGTCATCATTCGGAGGCATCCAAAGCGCGCGAGCTAGCTAAGTCATGTGGGTAAGATGTACACCTGCGAGGTATAAAGCTGTTCGAATAGCCGTGTCCACGGTCATGGACGATAACTTGAATTGATGTCACCTGTATAGAAGTTTTGATTTACAAATCTGGTTTCTGTTTTTGGCTTTGCATGAGGGATTCATGCACTGTACTGTTTACAATTAATTCTTTTACTTACTGTTTTAGTTCAACTTGTTTTTATTAAATTGCTTTATCAAAATTTAGCAATTGTAGGCTAAGATGTATTGCTTTATGCAAATCTGAACCTTTATACCTTCCTGTTGCAACCTTATGCATATATAAATTCTACTCCCTTGTATAGGCTCTAATAACCACTTTCTTTTATTAGTTTGTGTAAGACTTGCTGAGTACCTTCCATACTCAAGGTGCTATCACCTATTGTTGCAGGTAAGGATGGTTATCTTTATGAAGTACCCGTTAGCGCCGATCAGGGTGACGCTAACAAGTAAAGCTACTTCTTTCCTCCACGTAATTGCCTGCGGGTGGATGAGGCCATTGGTGGATGTTGCTATTTTGTTTTGCTTCCGCTGTAGACTTTTGAAGTGACCAAGTGACTTAATAATTGTAGTACTAAACCAAATGTTGTAAACTTATGTTTAATTATGTCACTGTATGACTTGTATGTATTTGATGCAATGTTGTTGAAGGATATATATATGCAATGATGATTGATCACAGGAACCATTGTGAGATATATATATATATCACAGAATCTGTTTATTGGAATTGTCACTTGTTAAATTTATATCTTTAGCATGATCTTTAATAAAGGGACGATCTTGTTCTTTCATTAATAATTGTGCTCTGATATGAATTTAATTAAGTACATTTCAATATTTGGCGCCATAGCGTTGGTATCGAGCATCGTTGCACTGTAGAGTTAAGTAGCATGGTAGAAGTTCTTAGAGGTCTTCTAATAAAACTATTTTCAAGCGATAATATAATTTTGAAAGTTTAAGTATGACATCTTTTTTCTTATCTTCCTTAATGTCAATCCTTACCCCAACTTTCTGTTGGTTTATTTAAAAGTGAATTGTTTCTTACCTTGTCCTTTTGTCTATAGATGAGTGGGTGGTACTTGGTCAAGGAGACCCGAGCCGAGGATGTTGATGGATTTTTAGCCTTACTTCGGGACATGATGTGGCGATCCAATTTCACCTACCAGCTGGAGTACGCCATTTATCGGCGAGACCGAGGACCAGGGATGGAGGAGTACCGTGCCTTCATCAACGTCATCGCTAGGCATGTAGCTGGCAGTGTTCCCTACTGTGTCCAAGCACTTGCCACCTTTGAGGCTATGGCGGTTCAGGAAGCTGCAAGTAGGATGATGAGCCTTCTTCGTCATGATTTGTGGGTGTCTCAACCACCCTATGACCACTTCGAATCAAGGTCCTACCTCCAAGTGAGCATGTTCGATGAGATCTGATTTGGCGAAGACCCAGTGCGGCGGTTGGCGAGGATGGTCGCATCATGGACCAAATCCATCATTGCATCGTAGGGAGTTGTGGGAAACTTCGGCATCGCCTTAATGAGGCCGAGTACACATTGCCAGGAGTCAACATGAACCGCGTTCCTGCAAGCGTGCTTTATGGTGACAACGAGACTTCTCCATTCTTCTTTGCACAACCTCTTCTGAGCTTCGAAGTGGCGGGTGCATGCTGTTTATGGACAAGTGCGCCAGCCCGGATGATCTGCAGTTTTCCTCGCACCTGCGGATGCACCTCTGGAGGTCATCAGCCACTGTTAGGTTCCCCGAGGCGTCTCATTAGCCCTCTGGATCCTGTTGACACGGGTTCCCCTGGAGCTCATCTTTTGAATGAGTTTTCGGTGAACTTTAACCGGGATCTTTATGCTAGTACCTCGACGATGAACCCTTGTGGTTGAGTGTCTTCAGTCTAGTAGTTGCCCTTAAATAAAATGTATGTACTAGAGCGGTGGTATTTTGTAAAAGCGTGTAAGTTTGACTTTTGGCTTGTAAGATGACTTTTATGGCCGATTCTGATGTACGGCTGTGACCGAAATCTTTTGGCTGTTTATATGAAGTTTATGGTTTTGGTGTTAATCTGAATGCATGGCATAGCATGATGCATTATATGTACAGATCTTTGTTTCTTTTCTAATTGTAACCTTGTTTGTGTTTGCAGTATATTCTTGTTATGTTGTTAACCAAGGTGTAGTAGAGGATGACGAGGACCTACTACTCGCCTTGAGACGTAACAAGGAAGGGTCTTTCATCTTGGTTCCCCATTCTCGGGGAGGGCCGTCGAACCTTCCGTTCTCGGGGTCCTCCAAGTGGTCCCCGGAAGAGGCTTCCTCCACCACCTTCGATGGCGATGTGCTCATGCAAATTGGCGCAATCGAATGGACGAGCAGCATTTTGGGCGGTGCGCGCAACACTTCTTCACTCTTTGCACCGTAGTCGCGAGAGAGGTCATCATGTGCGAGGCGGTCTTGCGACTTTCGGCGGACTAACCCGCCGATGTTCTCTAGCTCTCAAGATCCCATGGAAGGCGAGGACTAGCCGGACCATTGAGAAAAGCTGTTGATTGCTCGGTGTTCAGAGAAGGAAAAGGTTCTCTTCGCGATTATCAACTTGATGGGCCAGCTAGCATATGGTGGGATAACCTCCTTGCCATTCGACTGCTTTGGACATGTCCCTACTTGGGATGAGTTCGTGGAGGCTTTTCGCGCTCATATTCTGAGGAGTGATGATGATCAAGCAACGAATTTCTCGCTCTCAAGCAAGGCGAAAGTGCATTCATCGAATACCTACATGAGTTCAACTTTCTTGCGGATATGCCCGATGATGTTTAGTGACCTTCGTCGTGAAACCGGTTCTTGAATGGGCTATCGAGGAATTACTGATGGTGTAGCTCTGCATGACTTAGGAATTTCTCTCATTTGGTCAACAAAGCAATTGTGGTGAGTAAGAGCAAGGCTTTGGAGGAGTCACGCATGCGACAGCGGACTTCTCGGTTTGTTCACAGTGGCGATTCGCCAGGCCTCGCATGTGGTGCCTAGACCACCATGAGCATCAGCTCCATTGCACCAAGGCCGGCGGTGTTGCCTCGTCCATCCTCTTCCACTAATCAGCAAGACCTAGTGGAAACCGGCCACCATCTGTTATTCTTGTCGGGCCGGGAGTTATATGCTACCATTGTGGGCGCCGGGGCATTTCTTGTCGGTGTTATGCCAAGCGCAAGGGATACCACCTATTTCACCTTCCCGGTGTTGTGCGTCCTGCACCACCTTCACCGAGCCGTGGTCAAGCGACCACTGTTCGGTTAAGTCGTGTGAACGATTCTCTTGAGAAGCGGTATCCTCTGAAGTTGTTCTTGGTATGCTCCTAGTTAATTTCAGCATTACCGCTGTTTTATTTGATTCTGGAGCATCCCATTCATTTGTTAGTCGGCAGTTTGCTACTCAACATCGGTTAATTGTGCATTATCTTCATCCACCCCATATCATCCATTCACCTGGATTAGCCTTTATGACTAATCAAGTCTGCCGTGATGTCAATATAAATATTGAAGGGGTAGACTTTTGGGCTGATTTGATTGTGATAGATTCAAAAGGGTTGGATGTTATCTTGGGAATGGATTGGTTATCCAAGCACCTTGGGCAAATTAATTGCGCTCACAAATCCATTTCTTTGACTAATGAAAGCGGCACTTCAGTCGTTTTTCAATCCAGGACAATGGGTTCTCATCTTTGTGCTCACCAAGTTGATACCACTCCCTCCTTAGAGTCGGTACCAATTGTTTGTGAGTATGTTGATGTCTTTCCGGAAGACCTTCCCGGTTTTCCACCAGATCGGGAAGTGGAGTTTGTTATTGAACTAGTTCCTGGAACCGCTCCTATATCCAGGAGTCCTTATCGCATGCCTGTCAACGAGTTGGCTGAATTAAAGACACAACTCGGGGAGTTGCTTGACAAGGATTTATTCGTGAGCTCCTCACCTTGGGGATGCCCGGCAATCTTTGTCAAAAGAAGGACAACACCTTGCGGATGTGTGTAGATTACCGTCCCGTTAAATGAGGTCACTATCAAGAATAAGTATCCTCTGCCTCGAATTGATGATCTTTTGATCGGTTGGTTGGTGCAGAGTCTTTTCAAAGATCGATTTGCGATCGGGCTATCATCAAATCAAGGTTAGAGTGAGGACATTCCTAAAACAGCTTTCTCTACTCGTTATGGTTTATGCGAGTACCTTTGTCATGTCCTTTGGTGCGACCAATGCTCCGACTTATTTCATGAACCTTATGAATTCGGTGTTCATGGATTTCTTGGATAAGTTCGTTGTCGTGTTCATTGGCGACATCCTTATTTATTCAAAGTCGATAAGGACCATGAACAACATTTGAGACTTGTCTTGCAAACACTTAGTCGGCATCATTGTATGCTAAGTTCGGCAAGTGTGCTTTCGACTCGGAGAAGTTGCATTTAGGGACATGTGTTATCCGAAGGAGGTATCATTGTTGATCCAAGTAAGGTACAAGATGTCTTGGATTGGAAGCCTCCCAAGAGTGTCCACGAGATCAGAAGTTTTCTTAGACTCATGGGTTATTCAGTAGGTTCATTGAAAATTTCTCCAAAATTGCTAGACCTCTGACTCGACTTTTGCAAAAAGAAGAAATTTGAATGGTCACTAAGTGTGAGGAGAGTTTTTGGCTTTTGAAAACTCTCTTGACTAAAGCTCAGTTCTCACTCTTAGGATATTCATAAGAGCTTTGACATTTATTGTGATGCATCTCGCCATGGACTTGGTTGTGTGCTTATGCAAGAAGGCGAGTTGTGGCATATGCATCGAGCGATTCGCGACCTCATGAAGTTAATTATCCCACTCATGATTTGGAATTGGTTGTCGTAGTCCATGCATTGAAGATTTGGCGACATTACCTTCTCGTGTCGTTGTGAGATCTATACCGATCATAAAAGCCTGAAGTACATATTCACTCAATCTGATTTGAATATGAGGCAAAGAAGATGGCTTGAATTGATCAAGGACTACGACATGGGTATTCATTATCACCCAGGCAAAGCCAATGTTGTGGCGAGCGCTTTAGCGAGAAGTCACGGTCTGCTGCATGTTCTCCCTACCTGCGGCCAAAGACTTGTGTGCTGATTTTCAGCACCTAAATCTTGAATTAGTGGAGGAAGGTTTTCTCGCTGCATTACAAGTGGAGCCTACATTGGAATCTCAGATTCTTGCGGCCCGACGATGCGAGGTAGCGAAATTAAGGAAAACTTGAAAGCGGGTAAAGCCAGCGAGTTTTACGAGGATGATCGCGGTATGGTTCGATATCATGTCGTTTGGTAGTACTGCAGATCCTCAATTGAGAGTCTAATCTTGAGAGGCTCATAATTCCAAGTTTTCTTTGCATCTGGAAGTACCAAGATGTATCAGGATTTGAAGAAAACATTTTGGTGGAGCCAAATGAAGAGGCAAATTGCTCGATATGTTCTTGAATGTGATATTTGCCAAAGGGTTAAAAATGAACACCGAAGCTAGTGGTACCCTTCACCTTTGCCTATTCCACAATGGAAGTGGGAAGAGATCGGTATGGATTTTGTTCTTGGTCTTCCCAAAACTTTCAATGGGTCGATGCCATTTGGGTAATCATCGACCGTTTGACAAAGGTGGCTCATTTTATTCTGTTAAAACCATCTTTAGTGGCAAGCGGCTATGAGCTTTATATTGCTAGAATTGTTTGTCTTCATGGTGTTCCCAAGGTCATTGTTTACGAGTGGCCCTCGGTTACTTCCCACTTTTGGAATTGTCTTCATCGGGCTATGGGATGAACTCTCTTCGATCTTGCTTATCATCCTCAAACTAGTGGTCAAGCCGAGAGAGTGAATCAAGTAATGGAAGATCTTCTTGAGCCTATGTGTTATCTTATAGCAAAGTAGGAGAAATCTTTGCCATATGTGGAATTTTCCTACAATAATAGCTACCAAGCAAGTATTCAAATGTCACCTTTTGAAGCCTTGTATGGGAGAGCTTGTAGGACTCCATTGAATTGGTCAAGTGCGGTGAAAGATCGTTCTTTGGTCGGACTTGGTAAAAAGCCGAAGAGCAAGTTCGCCTGATTCGAGATTGCTTGAAGACTGCTCGATCTCATCGAGAAGAGCTATCTTGATCATCGTCGTCGTGAATTAAGCTTTGAGGTAGATGATCATGTCTATCTTAAGTATCACGATGAAGGGCACTCATCGTTTTGGGTAAAGGAAGCTCGCACCTCGTTATATCGGACCTTTCGAATCATTGCAAAAGCAGGAGTAGCTTATCAGCTGGAACTACGAATCACTCTCTGATGCATGATACTTTTCATGTGTCTCAATTGAAGAAATGCCTTCGTGTTCCTATTGAGGCAGCGCTTATGAGCATCTTGATCTCAACTTTGATCTTTCCTATCAAGAGCAACCGATGCGTATCCTCGACACGATGGAGCGCGGACAAGAAATCGTCTTGTCAAGTTCTTGAAAATTCGATGGGCTAATCATTACGAAGATGAAGCCACTTGGGAGCGCTGAAGATCGATGCAGTTGAGCACCCCATCTTTTGTTGTTTAGAATTTTCCTTTGAATCAAGAAAGGAAAGTTTAAACAAAGCAATGTAAACAAAGATGTAATGATAACACTATGTTATTATGTAAAGTTTTTCTTTGTTATCTTTGAAGGAAATCAAGACAACGAGATGTTGAATTTCCTTATAAATCATTTCTATTTCACTTCTTCCTAATCTTTAACTTGTTCCAAATCTAGGGGACGAGATTTTCTTAAGAAGTAGGTTTGTAACAGCCCCAAGTTTATGTGATAATAAAATGCTTTATGAGCAGTAATGAGGTCTTGTTCATAGCATTCTTGTTCATTTCTACAATTTAGGCGATATGTTACAAATTAAAACCTTCCTTTTAGCCAAAATCCAAAAGAACCATTTAAAGTCTTAAAGGAATACAAGATAAAACTTGTATTATGGCTGGGAAGTGTTTTCATTAAAGCCTAAATAAATTATCTTGACCAAAAATAAATTTTGTTGAATTTATAGAAATTATTTTGGCTTGGAGAAAAATATTTGCTTTTAAATAAACACTTTAGGGCTACAATAATTATTTATGTATTTTATAAAGTGATAATGTGGTTTATCAAATTTATCTGGGAAATATATCATCCCAGTAGCTTCCAGTAAAATTTTGTGATTTTATAAATTTATTTGCTATTTTAAAAGCCAGTCAAACCTTTTAAGCATTTGAATAGGTTACGGTCAACTAAAGCGGTTTGAATCAAACTCCGGCCTTTATGGCGACTCGAGCCATGTGTGCGGGTCAACCCAATCAACTGGCGGCTCTGTCACGCTCGGCGCGAGCTCAAACCCCTCGCGCACCATGAGCCGTTGATCTTCAATCGAACGGGCAAGGCTGCGACGTCCCGCGAGCTGTCCACGTATGCGAGCCCAATCTCCGCCGTTGGATCCTGATCTAACGATCGGCGTTGGTGTATGCATTCGGACAACTCTGGATTCTCTTTTGATCTCCACCGTCCATTCTCGATCCAACAGCGCCTCCCTTTTCGTTTTAAACTTAAAGGCGCGCTTTTATCTGAACCGTCAGATTCAAATCTCACAGTGTCCCTCTTTCCCGCGTGCTATTAAGGCCTGCGTTTCTGGGGCCGTTAGATTTTCATCGTATGGTCGGGCGATGTATGCATTGGACGACTCGGAGTCCTCTCGATCTCCGCCGTCCATTCTTGATCTAACCGCGTCGCTCGTTTCAATTTGGAATAAAAGGCGCGCAGCAATCTAGACCTTTGGATTTAAATCCTATGGCGCTCCTTTTTGGCGGCGCGGTAAGGCCCAAATTTAGTGGGCCATTGGATTTTGTCGTAGGTCGAGTGAGTGTATGCAATCGGACCATCCGGATCGCGTTAATCCCGGCCGTAGAAGTTCCATCGGACGGTCTTTGCGTCGGCGCATCTAAGGATGGCGTGTATCTTTTGAGTGGGCGTTGGATTTCAATCCAACGCCCTATTTGAACTTAAAACCCAAAGCAGTGAGCTCTTTTTAATCTCCGCCGTTCGTTTGAGATCGTGCGGCTCATATTAAAGATACCGATTAAAGTCTTTTAACTTCTCTATTTATCACAACCGCCCATTTCTAATCGGACGGTTGAGATTCTTTTGAGTTTTAAGAGACGCACGCGGCTGTGACTGCCAGTGGGGCCCTTTTGTCAGGTGTTGCCTCTCTTCTTCCCTCTCTATCTGCATGTGACCATCTCATATGCAGAGGAGAGTTTATCCCAAAACTTTTGCAACTAATTTTTGGGATATTTAGCTCTAAAGGACACCTCGTCAACTCTAGACATTTCCATCTTGCCTTGTAGCTCAACATCCATATATAAACCCTAGCTTTTTTCTGTTACCATTGTTGACCACTGAAGCTCATCATTTTCCTTCTTTGTCGGTGGAGTTCTTGCTCCTGTCCTTTTGCTTATCCATTCTAAACCCTGGTTTCACCTTGCACTAAGGTTTTGACATCTTTTGTAGGTTGAAACAGAAGGTTATCTCTCTGTTGAGCAAAATCAACTTTCTCAACTTTTGGTGTCTTTCTTCTCTTTGTAGCTAAAACCTAGTTTTTGACTTAGGGCATCTTAAGGACCTTAGGAGATCATATGAATCATTCTTTTAAATATCGGTAGCTTCAACTTGCTTCAAGCGAAAAGTTGTTATTATAACTTTTAGGTCTTTCATATCTTTTTCAAGATCTAGGGTTTCTCTGTCAACTTATTATTCTAATTAGGTTTCAACTAAACCTAGCGACATAACAAGTTGTCCTTTTAATTCTTGTCATCATCTATTTAGCTTGTTAGCAAAGATTTGTGCTGTGTTCTTTATTATCGGTTTAGCAGAGCAATACAAGTTTTCTTGACTTTTGATGCTCTAATCGATTAGGGTTAGATTAGGGTTATCTTGGGATATTAATTACCCTAAAAGATCATGCTAAGTTTCATTTCTGAACCTTTGCTTGATCTATTTTCCTTTTTCCTAAAATCTATAATCTGTCCTGTTTCCAGTTCTTTTCAAAATCTGAAAACTGCAACTTTGGTTTAAACCCTAGTTTACGCTTTTGAAAATGATGGGTTATAATATGGGTTATTATCACTATTAGGGTAGTTATGGCTTAAGCATACTACTAATCATGCATTTCCATGTTGATCATGCATATTTCTTCCATTTTGTACTTATTGTCGATTTTGGCATTTATTGGATTTTATTGCTTCTTATAGAATATGGTTCATCTGAGATTTTGAATCTATCTCGAGCAACTGAGCACCATGCAGTATACTATTATCAAGGCAAGCTTCCTCTCTGCACCATATTGATCCCAAATTTTGTACAATAGCTTTTTCAAATCTAGTGATATCTGTGCATGCTATTTTTCTGAAAATACAAAAATGTGATCTGTAGTAGCTAGCTATAACCTAACATGGTGGATTACCTTAATTATAATCATACACTTAACCCTAGCTCGATGTGTATACTATAACCTATATTTTGAGAATTGGCTTAGACATGCGATCTAGAGATTTTAGAGTTTGACAAGCATATCTTGTCAAACATGGGAATCACAAATGGCTTTTACATTATATGAAACTCTTTGTCGGTTTCTTTAAATCGACTTGTGTTTTAAATTTAAATTGATCTGGACAAGAGGAAGCTAGTGATGGTGCTTTTGTGCAGAGATTGGGAATTGTGGTGGACTTGTCGAGGTTAATTAAGGACCGAACTCGACTATTCAATTCAAGTCCCCACGTACTTCCACATGCGATGTATGGTATTTGTTTGGTTAAGTAAAATGTTAAGACTATTGGGTTGGAAACAGGAAAGTAAGAATATGTGTATTGACCTTGTATGGCATAGATGCTTAGGTCTTATGGCTGCGTTGTATGCCATGTGAGCTTGTATGTCGATGTCGGATGTTCTTAGAAGGGTGAGCGTATATGTGCTCGTAGCATATCGTACCTTAATGGTGCCGATTGCATCCTAATATGGGTAGTGAGCCGATTCGCATTAAATTGTTTGGATCGGCATTAGTGACGCAACATGTGTGCGGGTTAGCGGATGCTCGATCGTTGTTTAAACGAGATCAACTCACACATGGGGTCCAACTCAATAGTATTAGCTTGTTGAAAAATACCAAATCTTAGTTTCCCGGTCGGCATACCAAAGGAAGTATGTCATCATTCGGAGGCATCAGAAGGCAGCGGGCTAGCTAAGTCATGTGGGTAAAGATGTACACCCCTGCATGGTATAAACTGTTCGAATAGCCGTGTCCACGGTCATGGACGATAACTTGAATTGATGTCACCTGTATAGAAGTTTTGATTTACAAATCTGATTTCTGTTTTTGGCTTTGCATGAGGGATTCATGCACTGTACTGTTTACAATTAATTCTTTTACTTATTGTTTTAGTTCAACTTGTTTTTATTAAATTGCTTTATCAAAATTTAGCAATTGTAGGCTAAGATGTATTGCTTTATGCAAATCTGAACCTTTATACCTTCCTGTTGCAACCTTATGCATATATAAATTATACTCCCTTGTATAGGCTCTAATAACCACTTTCTTTTATTAGTTTGTGTAAGACTTGCTGAGTACCTTCTGTACTCAAGGTGCTATCACCTATTGTTGCAGGTAAGGATGGTTATCTTTAGGAAGTACCCGTTAGCGCCGATCAGGGTGACGCTAACGAGTAAAGCTACTTCTTTCCTCCACGCAATTGCACTTACTTTCTAACTTTACTACCAGTAATCCTATATTTTTCATTCATCTTTTCAATGTTTGCCTTAGTAGTCTCATGCATTTTGACAATAAAATCAGCACGCTCCTTAGCATCATTATGAACTCTCTCACTAGTAGGCAAATGTAAAATATCAAGAGCGGCACGGGGATTGAATCCATATACTACTTAAAAAGGACTTACCTTGGTGGAGTGTTCCACTCGATTATATGCGAACTCAACATGCGGCAAACACACTTCCCACAGCTTCAAATTATTCGTCAAAACAGCTCTCAGCATGGTAGACAATGTGCGGTTCTCCACCTCAGTTTGGCCATCAGTTTGTGGGTGACATGTTGTAGAGAACAACAACTTTGTACCCAACTTGTTCCATAGAGTACGCCAAAAGTGACTCAAGAACTTGGCATCACGATCTGAAACAATAGTAGAAGGCATACCATGCAAACGAACTATCTCTTTGAAAAAGAGGTCAGCAATATGAATGGCATCATCGGTTTATGACATGGTATAAAATGAGCCATCTTAGAAAAACGATCCACAACAACAAAATGCTATCCCTCCTCTTAGTCTGGGCAATCCTAAAACAAAGTCCATAGAAATATCCTTACGGAATAGAAGGAGCAGGAAGAGGTATATACAAACCATGTGGATTCAAGCGAGACTTAGCTTTTGACATGTAGTGCAGCGAGCCACAAAACGCTCAACATCTCGCCTTATTTTTGGCCAAAAGAAGTGTGTGGCCAGAACGTCCTCCGTCTTATTAGCACCAAAATGTCCCATCAAACCGCCTCCATGCGCCTCCTGCAACAACAAAAGACGAACGAATCCAACTGGAATGCATAGGCGGTTAGCTCTAAACAAGAACCCATCATTGATCACGAATTTATTCCATGCTTGTCCCTCTTTACAATGCAACAACACATCCTTAAAATCATCATCTAAAGCATATTGTCCTTTAATGGTTTGAAGACCAAAAATGTGACAATCAAGTTGAGACAACATGGTATAGCGTCGAGACAAAGCATCAGCAATCACATTATCCTTCCCTTTCTTGTGTTTAATGACATAAGGAAAAGATTCAATAAATTCAACCCACTTAGCATGTCTCGATTCAAATTGGTTTGACTACGAATATGCTTAAGTGATTCATGATCGAAATTAATGACAAATTCTTTAGGCCATAAATAGTATTACCACGTCTCTAAAGAGCGAACAAGAGCATACAATTCTTTATCATCGTGGAATAATTAAGAGCGGGACCATTCAATTTTTCACTAAAGTAGGCAACGAGTTTGCCTTCTTGCATCAAAACACCACCAATACCAATTCCGCTAGCATCACATTCCAGCTCAAAAGTCTTGCAAAATCCGAGTTGGAGCAATGGTGAGTGTGTAAGCTTGTCCTTCAAAAGATTAAAGGACTCCTCTTGTGATGGCCCCCAATGAAACACGACTCCCTTCTTTGTCAACTCAATCAGCGGTGTCGCAATGGTGCTGAATTCCTTGACAAGCGACGATAAAACCTGCAAGGCCAAGAAAACTCCGCACTTGGGAGACCGTCGGTGGGCGTGGGCCAACTCCATATCGCCTCCACCTTGGCTCTATCAACCTCAATTCCTGTGGAGTCACAACATAGCCAAGAAAAGAGACTCGATCCGTGCAAAGGTGCACTTCTCAAGGTTACCAAACAAGCGTGCATCTCTCAAAGCATTAAAAACAGCATGTAAGTGATTCAAATGTTCATCCATGGACTTGGTATAAATCAAGATATCATCAAAGTAAACGACCACAAATTTGCCAATGAAAGGACGTAAAACCTCGTTCATTAATCTCATGAAAGTGCTAGGTGCATTAGTTAAACCAAAGGCATGACTAACCACTCATACAAGCGAATTTAGTTTTAAGCGGTTTTCCATTCATCGCCAAGTTTCATTCTTCTTTGGTGGTATCCACTCATAAGTCAATCTTTGTGAAAATTATAGGACCACACAACTCATCAAGCATATCGTCTAGCACAGGAATAGGATGACGATACCTTATAATAATGTTGTTAATGGCTCTACAATCTACACACATCGCCAAGAACCATCTTTTTGGGTACCAAAAGAACAGAACGACACAAGGACTAAGGCTTTCACGTGCGTACCCACGGTCCAAAGGTCTTGGACTTGTCGCTGAATCTCCTTAGTCTCTTGGGATTGGTCTGTCGCGCCCACGGTTTGGCAAACTCGCTCGAGGATCAAGTCAATCGGTGCTCAATCCCTCGAATGGGTGGAAGTCCTAGAGGTATCTCATCGGGAAGACATCTCTAAAATCTGCAAAAGGTTAGTGCGAGGAGCGAGCAAAGTACAAGGCATATTATCAAGAAAAATAAAGCATCTTTGCACACAAAAGCATAGCATGTATCATTAATATCATCAATTTCAGCAAGGTCTGATTTTGTGGCAAGCATATGAATGTTATTGATTTATCATGTTCCTTTGGATCATTAGCGGCGACTAAGCTCCCTATCGGCCTCTATAATCTCATTTGGGGTCAAAGGTAGTAAAGTAACTTTCTTTCCCTTATGCATAAAAGTGTATTTGTTACTACTACCATGGTATAAAGCATCATTATCAAATTCCCAGTCGACCCAATAAAGAGAGCATGCTTGCATGGGAACCACATCACAAGCAACATGATCGGCATAACCACCAATGGAAAAATGGACTCGGCATATTTGTGTTACCTTAGCTTTTCGAGTCATTTAACCACGAATATGGTATGGATGTGGATGCGGTCGCGTGGTCAAGCCAAGCTTCTTAACCAAATCGGAACTCACCAAGTTGTTGCAGCTTCCTCCATCAATGATGACACGTGCGCGCGGTTCTTGATTGCAAAAAAGTGCGAAACAAATTATGGCGTTGAAGCTTATCGGGTTGTTGTACACGTGTCTTGAGGACTCGCTGCACAATGATGCTCTGTGGCGTCATTTGTGGGCGCCCCACCAAGAAACGAGTCATCATGACCACGCCATTGTCGTCGGCGGCGACAACGTCATCATCCTCCTCGACATCCGAAGTGCTAATGTAGCCTCCATCTTACGTGGCGATGTATGCCCGTTGGCTAGAAATTCCTCTGCACATGACCAAGTCCATGGCGCGGTGGCACCGAATGTCGGGCGGCCCGTGGAAGCCACGGAAGAAGAACTCTTGGTGGAGCACGCAAAGAATTTTTGTAGAATCTGCGGCGTGTCGTGGAAGGTGGCCGGTGCGCGCGACAATCTTGTTCAGTGGTGGTGGAGGAGAACGAAAACTCGAAGAAGACTTGGCGATCCGTCGATGTAGTCGTTCGCGCGTGTAGGAGGGTCGTCCGGTGCTTGCCGTCGCTGATTCTGTAACATCCCAAATTTTGGGCTTGTGTTTCAAATGTAAGAAAATGAGTAGAAATTAAAACTTTTTCTTACATCATGTATTTCTGTTGTGCCAACCAATTCTTGTTCAAAGGAATATGGAATTACATTGTCACAAGTCCTTTTGATCCAAATCTTGTTCTTCCAAAAACAATCTTGTCAAATCTTATGATCATCCTCTGGATATATTTTCCCGAGTCTCTGTGGTGGTATGTGACCCCTCTGAAAAATTTCACAATTTTAGAAATTGTTTGAATATTTTTAGAGGCGATCAAACTGTTTGAGTCTTAGTCAAACCTTAAAACAGGCCTTGCAGAATTTTGGAGATTTATTCAAAGTATAAAACCTCTGAAAATTTTACACAAGATTGATATTTGAGTTAGCAAGCTCTGTAAAAATTTCAGAATTTTTGGAGTTATTTTGCTACCTCAAATAAATCTCTCAAAGTCCTGTTTTTATTTCAAAGTCAAATTAGGTTTCTTGTTACTCGGGTTGAGTCGGACTCGGGCTCGAGCCATTTGATTCGGTCGATCAACTAAGCGCACAAAGCCACTCTTTAAAGCGGCGTGCGATATCGGTAGTTGGATTCAAATCGCGCGCCCATGTTACGTGTAAGCATTCGGACCCTCGGTTGCATTGGCCAATAGGGACGTTGGATTTCAATCAGCGTCCGATTTCCGTGAGCAATCGGTGTCCGTGAACCGTTAAATCGTGACCGTCCATTTTTAATCCAGCGGCCGTGGCTCGTCTTCTCTGTTCTTCTTCCTCCTCGGCTTCTCCGCGCGAGCGTTCATGGCGAGAGAAGAGAGAGAGCATGGGGGCTTGTGGTGTCACCTCAAGTTGCTTTCGTCAACGTCTCTCTGCAATGCATTTAATGCATAATGAGCTTTCTCCTCCATGGTCACCGTGCTCACTTGCTCCCATCACTTCTTGGTCCTTGACCGCGCCATGCACCGAGCTCACCATGGGCTCATGTTCTTGCTCGAAAACCCTAATCCCTTCCTATAAATTGGCTTCCTAGGTCCTCACGGTGTTCTTTTGCACCACACCTAGCTATTCTCTGTGTTTGAGCTCAAGAACACCTCTCACCCTCAAAACACCATTGTTGGCGTAGAGCTCCAATGGCGGCCTTAGTGTCGATGGTTCATCCTCAACATTTCTTGCACCCTTTTGAACTCCTCAACCTCCTTTATATTTCCCCTAACTTGATTTTGGGTTGCATTCACAGGAATCACTCAATTTTAAGTTTGGAGATTTTCGATTGGTTTCACCCCCTTTCTTCTCCACTCAGGTGAGTGATTCTTGTTGCAATTACTTGCTTTTGGAGCCTCTTTGAGCTATAATGAAGCTGTGGTAATGATGTGGTTCCACTCATTTTGCTCGAACCTCATTTCCCTTCATCTTCTTGGCTCGGTGGACTTCATCGTGTTCAAGTCTTCCCAGGCCATCTTTGGAGCTCCTCTCGGTTAAGGTAGCTCCTATGTAGTCCCTAGAAGTCATGGCACTCGCTTCCTTGGGTGCGTGAGCATTTTGCTATTTTCGTGTTTCTGCCGTGTCGGCCTTCATCTTTGTTTTCGGCTCGCGGCGTTCGAACCTCCACCGCGGCGAGGTCACACCGTTGGGTCCGCAACACTATTGCGAACCCATTTTGATAGTTTGTGGCGCGCATGCATGGCCGAGTCGCCGGCGACCAGCCGGCAAAGCCACTCGGGTTTTGTCAGCTGAGAAGCTCCCGTTTTCGTCAGATCATTAGGACACATTAATTACCAATCATTAGCTGTTAATTATGTCTTAATCATTATTATTGGGCCACTGACCAGTGGGCCCAATCTCCTTAAATCAATATCTGTTTCACTCCGCACTGTTCCGACATCATTAATGCTTAATCATTGATTAATAAAAATGTCGGCACTTAATCCTGTCGGAAACCTTCTCTGGGTCGCTGACTTGTGGGCCCAGTGCACTGTGCGCGTGGGTTAAATCGTTGCGGTCGTGACTCGTAGTCACTGACATGCGGTCCCACTCGTCAGTACCTCTTTTTGAACTTCGATCTATAGCCGCCGTCCGTTTTGTGATCTGCGGCCTAGATCTTGTATGCGTTCGGACCATCGGTTCCTCATCATCTGGGACCGTCCATCTCGTGATCTGCGGCGGAGATCATGTGTGCAATCGGACCTTCCGTTAGATATGAGTGCGAGCCGTTCATCTTTTGATCTGCGATGCGTGGTTGTAGAGGCAACCGCATCGTCCGTTGCATACACTCGTGTGCCGTTGGATCTTGATCCAGCGGTGGGTTTCATTGGGTTTGCGCGTCTTCTTGTTTTTGCGCGTGAGCGTGGGATGTTAGATCAAGGGTTGGGGTTGTCCACGTCATTTTCTTTTATTGGGTTGTTACGTATTTGGTAAGCATTTGTTTATCAATGAAAATGATATAAAACTTTAGAAACTCATAACTAATTCGTTTTAATCGCTTTTAGTTAATTCCAAGCTGGAATAAATTATGTTATCACTTTAGCTCATTATAAAAATGGATTTAAGCATGTTCGATGTGAGAAAAATTGTATGACTAGGAATAACTTGGTTTACGTCATTTTGAATATTCCGAGAAAATGGATAAACGTTAGAAAATGCATATCTTGCTCTGTGTATATCCAAAATGAATGATTCCAACTTTGATAAATTTGTTATCAACCCAATGTTAATGTAAAAATGATGATAGGTCAAGATTATATGAAACCTTGATTAATGAGTTAGTACCTATTTTTAGCAATTAGAAAATTCTAGGAGACTTATAAAATGCACGAGTAATTCTCTGTAAATGCAAAATATATATGATAAATTCTAGAGAACCCTCTGTTGGTATACTTCATTGTAAAATTAGCTTTGAACATATTTATGCTCTGGAAAGTGCATTATGCCAATTTTGCATCTTAGAAAATCATAACTAAATCACTTTAACTCCAAATGACCTGAAATTTTATATGGGTTATTTCAATACCAGTAGGTAGCTACCATAAAATTTCAGCTTCAAAATCTCTCTAGAAAATATTTTTGCTACAGTGCTAATTATGGTAGAAAATGTGTTTTTAGGCAATATCTTTTACCACAAATCCAAATTAGGTTTTCAGTTTCTATGACTAGGTATATTTGTATTCTACCTTGTGTATAAATTTAAATCGTATTTGGCTAATTGTTGCTTGCTCATTGGTTTATTTGTGGCTCGTCTTATTGGTTGTTCTTGGTTCTTTTGCCTCTTCGCTTAGGATTCGACATTTGCGGTAATCCCGAAACGATCCTCCGCAACCAATTGAGCAACAGCAAGAAGGCAAGCAGTTTGATCATGTTAATCCCAGTATTTTAAGTATTTATGTTGATTACAAATTCTATGTATGCATTGCTACTTTGTTTTAATAGTTGGCCTAGTAGATGCATTCCTTAGTAAATGATTATCCTCTACTACCTTGAGCCTAGGTTACTTGCTGTGATTTAGGGTTCGTGGAGGGGCTCTTGTCACTTAGTAGTTGCGAATTAATTGCTTAGCCATGCTTAGCTTCGGTAGAAATGGCGGTTATCGACTTGTCGATAACCTTGATCTAAAACTTATTATGATTTATGATTTCCACCTTGTGCCATGTCTACTTGTGAAAACTAAAACTAAAGGCAAAATGATTTAGACTTGGGCACAATGGTATGTTGGTGTGATTCTCGGGTGTATCGGAATGGTGCCTAAGTCAACAAGGACCGAACATCTTGTTACACTAAACCAAGCATTTTAGCGTGCTAACCACACTAGAGGGTATGGGACCTCTCTTGACTTAGTACTTTGGCGTGTATTGGCTCGGGTCGCAGGAGGTCGCGGGAGGGATGGTGTTGGGAGCATTGTAGTGTCAGAAAGACTTCACGGGATGGGATTTGTTGTCTTCGGCTTGCAATGTAGCGTATGGTGTTTCTACCCATCTGAGCGGCTCGTAGTTAATACACAATATTGGAAAGCGTCTCGTAGGACTTAGCCGTGCAGCATACCTACGAAGTGTGCTTTTGGCTTAAAGCGATCTGAAGTGTGGGTACATTGGTACCCCCTGCAGAGTTAAAACTATTCGAATAGCCTCGTCCTAGGTTATGGACACGCTTGGGGAGGTCTTTCAAGAGTTAGACTACAACCTTTTAAATTAAAACTTGATGGGTGGTGCGAATGGGGATTAGTGCTATGTTGTGGTGGCTATTGGGATAGTCACTTCCGTGGTTACTTGTATGTATCTTTACTTACATTTACTTTGATAGCAAAGCAGATTTGCAAACTTGCTTTTGAAATATATTACATTATTGCAAATAAAGTTGGCTTCATGCAAAATGAGACATACAACCTCCACCTAAATAAGCTTGCATGTAGTTTATGAATAGGTGCGCTATTCCACACGTCGAGTCTTGCGGTACAAAGACAATCTTTGTACTCGGATGCTATGCTTAATTGTTTTGTTGCAGAGGAAGGAGGTGAGCACGAGAGGCCTCACTTTGCGAGCTGTGTTGTGGTAGTTTGCTGGGCGACTAGCTTAGCGGCCGGTCGGTTGCCTTGTGGGTGTGTGGCTAACCGGTCGACTTTTATTCTAGCCATCTTATGGCGCTTTTGCTTCATTGTCATTCTTGTATATTGATCTATTTGGCGGTCGGCTCTCTTTGTAATAACTTTCTTGTATGTCGTTGTTGACTTAGCGTTGTATGTTGTATGGAAATGATGTGTAATTTTGTGATGATGTGCATATGTTGCAGTGCAGGAAACATATGTCCATCGAGGCTTAGAATGTTTAATTAGTAATGCTAGAACCATTTGGAGGTTAAGTGTTACTAGTTAAATATTCCGGTCCTCACATTCCTTGCGTCCTGCAATTCTTTTACGCAAGCATAGCAAGTCGGAACAAGCCAGTTGTGATAGTAAAATCTTTATAATCAACAATGTCACGAATTTCACGTAACCCCCATAGAAACGACAAATCTTATCCTCTGTTTCCTCAACAACCCCACAACGCACCATACCCTTTTGAAGCTCGACATAATAGTCACGAGCAGAACTATCACCTTGTTCTAAGCTGTAATTTTTTAACAGCTGTAATTTTTATATGAGGAGGAACAAAGCGATTACGCATAGCTTCTTTTAACCGCTCCATGTATCGGGTTGTAGCGCATGGTACCAGATTCATTCCACGGATAATAGCAAAGTCCTTAAACTCACTAGTAGCTTGTCTAACTCTATGTTGTTCAGAACCAAGTGAGAATTAAACTTCGCTCTCTAGTCATCTCCCAATCAAGATATATTGCAGCATCATAAAGGCGAGAAAAGATGGGATGGTAAACTTGACTTTAGCAAAGGGTCATCGTTACCATGGCGGTTACGGTTATTACCTCCCATACCATGTCATTTTTTTTGAAGACGCCGAGCGTGGTCGCATCTTGTGTCTCCGTGATCAATGTTGCCAACCGCATCATGCCTTTGTGTCATCATCATGATGATGGTCGTCATTGGCAATTGTGGGCGTGCCTCAATGTGTCCATCGACCGGTGAGGTCGACCATCTGCCGCTCCACCCGCTCAATGCCTTCGTGGTGTTCAACAGAAATGGCGGCGGCGATGGTGTCCATTCGCGCGAGATCGGTGAATGAAGCATTTTGTTTGTCGGCGCAGCTTGTAGCGGCGCGACTAACACACTCGTTGAAGTCGGCCGGTGTCGCGTCCCTTCGCCCCTACCATGGTTAGTGGAAACACGGGAAAACAAAATGATTATCCCTATCAACTACATAGGATGACGGTGAGAACCCGCAAAGGAAGTGGCTTACAAGCTCTTACAAGTGTTCTTACCATCGCATAAGCCGTAGGTGGTACAACGGTGGTTGGTTCGTGATACTGGAGAGTGTGACCGGCGTTGCAAGGGTCAAAAGCTATGCTATCCTAAGTAGGTATATGGAGCTTGGAAGGGCAAATATGTTAGTGGAACACAAATCAATATGAGATAGTAATCTTTGAGTAAATGTCCAAAACACTGGTCCTAGTTCTTTGGTCTAAATGTGTCCTATAGCGGGTATGATATGATGAACAAGGAGTCAAGACCGAATAGTAAAGCAAAAACGACAACAAGGATGGTCGGTAAAGACGGCACAAATCAATATCTGTCACCTAAAGCGTGCTCTCTCTCCTTTTTTTTAGGCACGGGTGCTCTCAGTGCCTTTGCTCTCGAGCAAAACCAGTGCCGATTTTTTTCTTTTGGTTTCTTTTTTTACATTATTTTTTTCACAAAGAGGAGCACGAAATAGGAACCACACAAAGAGGAGCACAGAATTTGGGCAAAATAAATTCATGAACCCGACAAAGTGGGAGTTTGGATGCAAATTTAATTTCACCCAATTTCAAAAAAATCATTGATTTAGTGTATCACGAAAAGTTACAATTTGTTTGAAGGAGGGCCTCAGAGTTATGGTTGTTGTGGAGGCCAAACGAAAATCGGGTGGAGGAAATTGGTGGCAAATGGGGCGGCGGAGCTCGAGGAAGAGGTGGGGATGGTCTTTGGGTGATCATGAGACTCAATGGGGAATGGTGTTTGGTGATCACGAGGCGCGATGGATGACTCAAAAGCAGAGGGTGGGAGAAACAAACATTGGCGGCTAGGGTTTGTATGAGAGGTAGCGGAAGCAAGACAACCGAAATAAAATACGATCTAAACCAAAGAACACAACTCAACTAAGGACACAAACTCAACACTACGGACTCTGAAATCAAATTGTGCAAAAGGTTAAACGAGATGCAGGATAGGAACAACCTATGACTACAATTTTTTGTAGGGCTTTTCTTGGACTCTAGGATGGAACCGAAAACAACAAGGGTAGGGTAAACTCGAACTGAAGGAACACACAAGCTCGATTACCACTTGATGGGAGCGGGGTCCCGATCTTCCAACGAGTTACGGATATGTTCGATTTGGTGGAGGCGCGACACAAATCGACTCGGCTTCGAACAACACGTTAGAACCCGCAATCGCACCACCACGTCTCCTCGGGTTATCAATCGTGCGCAGCTTCGGTTGACCTCGCTAAGAAGGCTAATCCTCGCTGCGAATCGAAGAACACAAGCAAGAACAAGGAAGAACACAGCGGAATTGCGGATGTATTGTTTTGCACTCGAAAGTTGGGGTCTCACAAACCGATGAGCAATGGCTGTTCAAGACAGAATTAATCTAAGCAAAACCCCAACCCTAATGGTGGGGTGGCGGCTGATATAGAGGGCGAGGCGTGCAAAACCACGGGCGCGCCTAATGGGCTCCAACATGATACAAAGCCAAACGGCCCAAAAGACGGTGACGCACACCACACAGATTCTGAATACCCACTTGTTTCGACGATTCCCGTTGACTCAGAAGGAATTTTGACATGGGACCAGAGCCATTGGAAAGGTCGTCTTCTCAGCTTTCCATACATATGTGGAACGTCCAAAACGGAGCCCGGATGCGATCTGGGCGTCTGTTTTAGTGCGGCCTGGTCCTGGACTCCGAATTGGATTCGAAGTCGGCTTGAGTTGGGCCTCCAACATGATTCGACCACCCTTGCTTGACTTGTGCGCATCGTATCCCTTCTCCAAGTACTTCCAGGTCCTCTCCATGGTTCCTAATCATAATTAAATCATTAGGTAGCAATCGATTCTCAAATGAACAAAAAGAAGTACTTAGAACGAGCTCACTGTAAATTCAATTGTCGGTATGAGCTCTAGTGATTGGTCCTTGAATGTCAAGTGGAGGATTGTTGTGTGTATCCAAGAAGTGATGTCCTCATCAATTCTTGTGCTCGTTTCGAAGCTATCGACGACGCACATCTGAAAATCCAATAGGCGAAGCGCCTATCGCCCTCCAAGAACCCCAAAATCGGCCATCTTTAGCCCCGAAATCGCGTCGCAAGTTTTCAGTTTTCAGTTTTCTGTTTTTGTCTTTTCTTTCGGTCTTCCCTTCGGAATTTGGGGTCCGTCCAGTTGAAAAAGTTGTAGATATCGTCGAAACCTTTCAAACGAGTATATATAAGCCATATAAAACTTTGCCTTTTCATCGTTTGAGACTAGTTGTTGTATCTGCTCAATCTAGAGGGTTGTTCGCGTTTTACCGATATCGCTGTTTTGTGCTCTACATCGCACGAATAATCTTATGCCCTTAGAAATAAGTTTGAGTAGTGGGCTAGTGTCTCTCCTAGCACTTGTTGTGAGGTTTTCCATTGCTTACATCAAGTCACATTAATCATTGCGTGTGCGTACATACACTTCTCTACATAGGGCGGTGATTCGCTAGCTTTGATTAGGCTAGGATCAGCAACTTTGACGAGTACTTTGAACAATCTTTCAACCTGCATTAACTGATTTGATTATTGCTAATCCTTGCTACATATTGTGCCTTCCAAGCTCCACCTACTCTTGATCAGAACAGGTCCCCTCTTGCAATCGTACTCGCTCTCGACACGGTATCACGAACCAGCCACCGGTTGTACCACCTGCTGCGTTGGTAAGAACATTTGTAAGAGTGTGGTAAGATGCTTGAGAGTGTGTGATTCTACCTTCCATCACCTAGTAGTTGATAGGGATAATACCTTTGTGTTGTCTTTTGTTTTCTACTAACCATGGCAGGTGAGACGTTTGATGAGAAAGAGTGTGTGGTAAAGGGAGAGCTCATGACGCTCTTGGATGAACAACGCACTACCATTAATGAGGACATCGACAGGAAGCTTCAAGCTACTACGACTACGTTGCAGCGCTCAATCAACGATAGTCTTACAGCGCTCACTACACGTCTTGAAAGAATGGTGAATCGGCTACCTCACAACGGACGCGAGTATGATCATGATGCAACCCAAGATCTTGAGGTGGACGATGATAATGAGAGCCGAAACCGCGACGCCGGGGCTGCCCTTGCTGACCAAGATGCACGTCAACGACACCGCCTACATCACAACCGTCACGGTATGGGAGGTAATAATTATTTTCAGTATAACAATGCTCGTGTTAATGATGACCCGTTTGCTAAAGTTAAATTTACCATACCATCTTTTGCGGGTGTTTATGATGCTGAAATTTATCTAGATTGGGAGATGACAGTTGAACAAAAATTTAATGCCCATCTAGTTCCTGAAGTGCATAGAGTCAAACAAGCCACTAGTGAATTTAAAGATTTTGCTATCATTTGGTGGAATCAAATAGTTAATTCTGGCTTAACACCTGATACATGGGATAGATTGAAGGTAGCTATGTGTGCTAGATTTGTTCCTCCTGCTTTTAATCGTGATATGCGTAAAAAATTACAGCGCTTAGACCAAGGTAATAAATCTGTCGAGGAATACTATCAAGAACTACAAATAGGCATGCTGCGTTGTAACGTTGTTGAGGATGAGGAGGATAAAATGGCTCGTTTTTATGGTGGCTTAAGGTGTGAAATTCAGGACATAGTTGATTACAAAGAGTATAATGATATCAATAGGTTGTTCCAGCTTGCTTGTTTGGCAGAAAAAGAATTACAGGGAAGACAACAAAGGACTAGGAGCAACTTTGGAAGTACATCTACATCGAGACCGACGCCAGGACAAGCCAACACAGCCCCACCTTCTATTGTTCGATCGCTGCCTCTCCGTGAGTAGGCGCGATTCAACAAAGACCGCCACCACCGTCACGTGCATCCGAGGCAAGTAAATCTACTAGTGTGCAGGCACCAGCGCAGAGCTCTTCATCAGTTGCTTCCACGGGTCGCACGACGGGAATTGTGTGCCACCGTTGCAAAGGGATGGGCCACTTCATGAGAGATTGCCCAAGTCAGCGAGCATACATTGCGACAGACGACGGTGGTTATGCAAGTGCTAGTGATGTTGAGGATGAATATGCTCTTGCAGCTAACCTTGCAGGTAATGATGATGATCATGAGACAGATAGCGACGGTGATGAAATTTTAGGTGCCGCTGCTACTAAGAATTATAGGACCTTAATTGTGCAACGAGTATTGAGCACTCAAATGGAGCAAGCGGAGAAGCTATAATGCCATAATTTGTTTCAGATGTTCCTCATCATCAAGGATCGCCGTGTTCATGTTATAATTGATGGCGGGAGCTGTAACAACTTGGTGAATTCAGATTTGGTCAAGAAGCTTGGCTTGACCACACGTGCGCATCCTCACCCGTACCACATTCAGTGGTTCAACAACAGCGGTAAGATAAAGGTAACACAATCTGCGAGAGTGCATTTTTCCATTGGCTCCTATCATGATGTTGCTGATTTTGACGTAGTGCCTATGCTAGCCTGCTCACTTTTATTAGGACATCTATGGGAATTTGATACTGATGCAACTCATCATGGTAGAAGTAATAAGTACTCTCTTATGCACAAAGGAAAGAAAATAACTTTGCTACCTTTGACACCTGCTGAAATTGTGCAATGTGATAAAGAGATAGCTGCAAATGAGATGAAAGAACGTGAACAGGAATCTGAAGATCAGCAAATAGTAAAGAACAATTTCCACCTAAGAAAGAGAAGTTGGTACCTAGTTCTAGTAATGAGGAATTAAATTAAAGGGTTGTGTCATGCTTACAACCAAACCTATTCTTCTGAAAATTTGATAATGATATGCCATGCGACGCTTTGAAATGCAAAGATGCTTTATTTTCTCTTGATGATACATCTAGCTCTTTGCCGTCTGCTGTCACTAACCTTTTGTAAGAAAGTGATGATTTGGAGACAACGATTGAGTCAAGGACGACTCAAGTTCAAGAAAGGGAGGATGATGAGGACATCAACCCTAAGGATGCAACCACCATTACTTCGACCTGCTGCACTGCATCCTCTACTTTTGCGAGACTTCCATATTTCCCGGTTGGACCGTCGAGCTTCGTCTACACGCCATGGTGCTATTTCTACATACCATGGTGCTGTGTCACCAATTATTGGCCCACGGGCTATGTAATGTATTGGCCGACGACTTGGCCCATCTAGCGGACGATCTGGCCCATCTAGTGACCAGCCACCCCTAGGCCCGTATTGTTCACGTGGGCACTATTCACACATGAACAGTACTATGAACAGTACCCTCACCCTAGGGTTTCCCCCTCTTGGCCGCCCTCCTCATATAGGAGCCGCCGCCCTTTAGTTTTGCTTGGGTTTTTCTTAGAGAATATTTTGCTTTGTAGTTTTCGCTGTTCATCAGTTTGAGGAACCCCAACTTGTGTGCTTCAATTATTATTCGCAATACAGATTGCATCTTCTACTCTCTTGCTTGTGTTCTCGATTCGCTTGCAGGAGATAGCCTTCTTGGCGAGGTCAACCGCGTTCGGCACAGTTGATAACCAACGGAGCAGTGGTGTAGTGATTGCTAGGGATCGATCTGTTCGGGTCGGAGCCTTTGGATCATCAACGTCGTGTTCTCCACAATCAACGTATCAGTACCTATCGAAAGATCGGACCACACTCACATCACTTCTGACACTGTATCTGAAGGAAATCAAGACAATAGATGGTGCATTTCGTTTAGAGTTGAAGAAACCACCTAGAAAAACACTTAATAGAAGGATCCTTGCAATCCTTCGACAAGGCTTCCCTCTTTAGCACCTAAACCTTAGGAAGAACCTCACTTGTTTCGGATTTGAGTTCGATTTGCGACAAAATCTGAAGTGTGAACCCCTGACCAAACCCACCTAGGTTGCCACAGTCGTTTTGATACGGGGGAGGCCCGATCTTCTCAGTGAGGAACCGTGGATAGTTGATGCGAAGTAGACGATGTCGCTAAGTGAACACTCGCGCCAATGCACGAACCCTCAACTCTTGAATACGCCCAAAACACACCGGGTAGTTGTTCGTCGCGAGACCACGAACGCACGAACGCCAAGTCCCCAATTCCCAATGGAACAGCGTCTTGACCTTGGATTGCGAGCGTGAGGACCCGGTTTATTTGGCTTGTAATGCTTAACCAACCACCGGTCCTAGCATCACAAATCAAATAAACCGATCCTCGAGATATGTATACTTCCTGACGATATCGCACCTCGTTACAAAATTAGACATCAACTCCATTCAAAACATAGAGTCCAAACATTACACTACAAACGGAAGATAAACAAATAGTAACAATATTACAGGACATAGGCCGACGGGCCACAAGATACACAAATAGACAAGAACGACAAATGGAAGCAAAAGTGCCATAAGATGCATATAAACAAAGCCAATCAGCGTGCCTCAACCCACAAGGCATCTCGACCGGACCGCCAAGTCTAGTCGCCCAGAAGCGGCAACACGACTCACGTAGTGAGGACCACGAGGCTCACCTTCTTCCTCTGCAACAAAAACATTAAGCAAAGCACACGAGTACAAAGATTGTCTTTGTACCCGCAAGATCGACGTGTGAACTAATGCACTGCTCATAGACTACATGCGGAGCTTATTTGGTGGAGGTCATATGTTTCATTTGCATAAAGCCAACTTTATTTGCAATAATGTAATACTGATTTAAAGGCAAGTTTGCAATTCATTTTACCGTTGAAATAATCATAGATAAAGATAGATACAAGTAACCACCTAGAAGTGACTATCCCAATAGTCACCACAACATAACACGAATTCCCATTCGTACCACCTACGCAAGTTTTAATTTAAATGTTGTAGTCTAACTCTCGATAAGCTTACCCAAGCGTGTCCATCACCTAGACGCAGGCTATTCGAATAGTTTTTAACCTGCGGGTGTACCATCAGCACCCACACCTCGCATCGCTTTAAGCCAAAGCACACTTAGAAGGTATGCCGCACAGCTAAGTCCTACGAGATCTGTTTCCAATATTGTGTATCAACCTCGAGCCGCTCGTATGGATAGAAACCCATACGCTTACATGGTAAAGCCGAAAAGACAACTACCCACTCGGATAAAGCTTTTGGACAACTACCATGCTCCCACCTCCGTCCCTCCTGCGACCTCCCCGCGACCGGGACCAATACACGCCAAAGTACTAGGTCAAGAGAGGTCCCATACCCTCTAGTGTGGTTAGCACGCGAAATGCTGGATAACGAAACTCACAAGATGTTCGGTCCTTAATTGACCGGGCACCTTTCGATCACACCCAATGATCACACCAATCTTACCATTGTGCGCGTCTAAATCATTTTTGTTTTTGGTTTTAGTTTTGCAAGTAAGCATAGCAAAATGCTGAAACATAAAGTTGTAGTAAATTTTGTGTGATCAAGGTTACCGACTAAAGTCGATAACCTTGAGCTTCTACCGATACTAAGCATGTCTAAGCAGCTGAAATCGTATCTACTAAGTGACAAGAAATCATCCAATGATCTCTAATCACAAAGAAATAACCTAGGCTCGGTAGTAGAGATCAATATTTGTCTACAGGATATGCACTACATTTAACTAATCCATTTTAACACAAATTAAGCAATGCATACATACAGTTGAAACAAAATATTAGAATTTAAAATATTGGGATTATCATGATCAAGCGCTTGCTCGCTCTTTGTTGCTCAATATGGTGCGGAGGATCGTCCTCGGGGTTGCCGCAAATATCGAGCCTAACGATCGAACATAACAAAGAAATAAGAACGAATAACACCGACAAAACTCAAACATTCAACAACATCAAACAAGCCAAAACTCACACGAGCCTAAGCATGAAATAACAAATTTTAGAAACAGAGAACAAATCATTTTAAGTTATTAGCAATTTTCTATGAATTTTCTAAGCTAAAAACACAACAAGTCACTAGTTAATTACTTAACAAATTTTCATGAATGAACCAGTGTATAAAATCTATCCTAATAGTTAGTATACTGAAAATGAAATTTCTGAGATTGGGTTCATTTAATTTGGACAATTATTGGAAGAGATATGCATTTTCTAATTTAGAAGATACATAAGACATCATTTTATTAGCTAACAGATTTTTGCTACAGAGACATGGGTGAAGTTAATTTTATCAAATAGCACACTTAAAATGAAAATTAACAAAGACTGGTTTCATACAATTTGGATAAAAATTGAATTAGTTATGCATTTTCTAAGTTTAAATGAATTAACAAATTAAATGTAAAAACATATTACGTAAATACTAAAGCATTAAATCCTTTTTCTACCGCTATCAAGAAGCCCCACCATCGACAATGGGCCCGCGCTAACGCTGACCAGACAAATAAGCACGCGCTTAAAGTGACGTCGGCGTATTCAAAGAATACATCTTCGCTCACTAAGGTGCAAACTCAAAACACCCTCACGAGAAATACGCTTCCCATCGAGAAAACGATAACCGAACTACACAAACCTAATCGACAACATGGACCCACATGGTAGTGACTCGAGAGAACAAATAACGGCCGGATTAAAGGATTTCTAAACGCGATTATCCAAAGAGGGCCCACAAATCGAGACTCAAAGGACATGATTAGAGTTAAACTAATCTTCACCGGCGGTTCACCGCGAGCACGGCACGGTGGCGCGCCGCAAGAATCGATCTTGCAAACCAGGAGGTTTCGGCGAAAGAGTGGTACCTTACGGTTCGCAAGGACCTAGCGAACTTCGACGACGGTGACGCGGACTCACGAGGATGCGGCGAGTCGGCGCGAATCGAGGCGGAGAAGAAAGTGCGGTGCGGCGGAGAGGGCGCTACGCATTTACGGCGAAGCTTCGAAGGAGCTCCTCGAGATCGCGGAGACACCGAGAACGATAAGCCCACGATCTTGATGATGGAGGAGGACGGTGGCGCCGGAATTGACACGCGGCGCTTTACCGAAGTTTGAGAAGAAAGCGACGCACGGCCTCGGTGATGCACCAAAGAGCGAAACAAGGTCACGGTTAGACTCAAGACGTTGATGCGATCCTAAAGGGACCGCGACGAACCGAAACTCACCAGAGCGCCAATAAGCTTGCGAGCCGAGATCACCGGAGGCGGAGACGACGGCGTGGCTCGGATGATTCACCGGGTGCTACGAGCTCGAAACGGGCAAAATGGATGCGGCGAGAGAGTGGATCACGCCGGTGCGGTCTCGGGCTCGAGGGCGGCGCTAACATCGGCGGCGTTGCTCGGTTCTTCTCCTACGGAAGGAAATTTGGGCGAGAAAACACGAGAATGGACGCGAAGGGTAGTGGATGGGCCCGTGGGTAGATGAGATCCCGCGATGCTTCACGGTGACACGAGGACAAAAAGGTGGCGGCGAGCGAGGGCGTGGCAAGCATGCGCGCACGGCCGTGAGCTCCGGTGAGTGCGGAGAAGACGAGGTCGATCTTGGCGAGTGGGACCCACATGTCGGCGACAGAGCAAAGCGGTGCGAGCGAGGTTCTACTCGATCGGAAAGATGCGACCGTTGGATCCGAGATGGACGGTCGAGATTGATGTATGCATTCGGACGGTCGGTTGCGCATGCGGCGTGGATCGTTCGATTTGCATCGGACGGTCGCGATCAATTGGACTCGGCGGTGCGTTTAGTTGACGCGACCGAACCAGTGTGCGAGTCGGACGCGAGCCCGAGTTGGGTTCGGGCGAGGAACGATGCTTTAGAATTTGATTTAAAAGACAGAGAGGTTTGGGAATTTTTAGAGATAGCTCAGGGCTCCAAAAATTCTGAAATTTTATGGTAGATACTTTGGGAAGAGAACAACACCTCATAAATTTTCCAGAACTTTTATGCACTGCATTGTTCTGGAGAAAATTCACAAGCTGTTGAACTAGGGTTTGACCAGATTTCTAAACTGGTTTGACTTGGCCATTTGAAATACCAAATAAAATCTAAAATTGTGAAATAATTCAGAGAGGTAGATAGGATGATCAAGATGATAGGAAAAATAATTTCAGAGGACGATCACAAGTTTGAAAGCTAAGAATTTCTTGACAACAATTTCCATTCACAAGAATTTAATTCTAGAAAATGGAAATTGCTAGGAAAATTTGGAAAACTTCCAAATGATTTGAAGAGACAACAAAAGTTTTTATTCCTCCTCAAAATTTTACATTTGAAATACAAACCCTAAGTTAGGGCTGTTACAAATCTCCCCCCCTTACAGGAATCTCGCCCCGAGATTCTGATCACTGGGAGAAGAAGGGCGGAGTAACTGCTGCCGAGGCGATCTTCCCGCTCCCAAGTGGCTTCATCCTCGGAGTGGTTTGACCACTGAACTTTAAGGAACTTGATCACACGGTTCCTTGTCCTGCGTTCAGCTTCTTCGAGGATACGAACGGGGCGCTCACGATAAGACAGATCTTCCTGCACATCGATATTTTCCAAGGGCGTTTCCTCCACAGGAACACGAAGGCACTTCTTCAATTGCGACACGTGAAAACATCATGCACCCTTCGAGTGTAGCCGGCAATTCTAACTTGTATGCAACAGCTCCCACTCTCTTGATGATGCGACACGGCCCGACATATCGAGGAGCCGGTTGCCCTTGACACCAAACGACGATGTCCCTTCAGAGTGAGACTTTGAGATACACAAAGTCATTGGGCTGAAACTCAACTCACGGCGACGCCGACCGCATAGCTCTTCGCTCGATCGAGCTACGGCGCGAAGTGCTCACGAATCAATCGCACTTGACTTTCGGCTTCATTGATGGAATCGGGCCAAAGCGCCGCCTTTCACGGTTTGACACCGTTCAACGGGTTCGCAGACGCCTCCCATACAAGGCCTCAAGCGGTGCCATGCCGAGACTAGCTCGAAGTTGTTGTTGTAGGAGAACTCGGCAAGTGGTAGGCACTTCTCCCAATTCTTCCCATAGGAAAGGACACAAGCACGGAGCATATCTTCAAGCACCTGATTGACCCGCTCTGTCTGACCATCGGTCTGAGGATGGTAGGCGATCTTTGAAAGTAAGACGGTACCATGGCCTCCGTAGATCAAAGCAAAGTCGGGAAGTGAAAAGAGAACCACGATCTGACACCATCGTTCGTGGCACACCATGAAACTCACAATGCGGGATATGTAGAGGGCCGCCAATTTACCGACGCCGAGGGCGGTACACACTGGCAGAAAATGTGCTACTTTCGTCAATCTGTCAATAACCACCCAGATAGCATCCTTCCCTGAAGGAGTACGGGGCAAACCAGTGATGAAGTCCATACCAACGGAATCCCACTTCCACTCTGGTATAGGCAAGGGCTGGAGGAGACCTGCTGGACGATGATGCTCGGCCTTCACGCGACAACATACGTCGCATCTGGCAACGAACCCGGCAATTTCGCGCTTCATGCGAGTCCACCGAACCTCGCGAGATCTTGGTACATCTTGGTAGCCCCGGATGGATGGACAAAGGCGAATCATGGGCTTCGAAGGATCAAATCCGCAACTCGGGATCTTTGGGACCACGAGACGCGCCCAAACCATACAACACCGTGCTCATCCTCTCGTGAAACACTTGGTGAACCATCCTCGATGTTACGCTGATTTTACCCACGCCATCATCGATTCTTTGCCTGCCTTGATCGATCCACCAAGGTTGGTTGCACAACCAAGGCGACAAGGGAACCATGCTCAACCAAACCCAAGTTGAGACGCTGAATTACGCAAGAAGCGCGAGTTCTTTGCTCTTGGATCATCAAAGTATTGCAATACACCTTTCGACTAAGTGCATCAAGAACCACATTGGCCTTGCCAGGTGATCTTGAATACCCATGTCATAATCTTTGATTAATTCCAACCATCTCCTCTGCTGAGGTTCAAATCGCCGAGTAAATAAGTATTTCAAACTCTTATGATCGGAATACACCTCACGGCCGTTTCCGATCAAATAATGCCGCCAAATCTTGAGTGCATGAACTCTGCAGCAAGCTCTAAATCATGGGTGGGATAGTTGAGCTCATGAGGCCTCAATTGCTCGGATGCATAGGCAATCGCCTTGCCTTCCCGCATAAGAACACATCCGAAGTCCCGACGAGAGGCATCATAATAAATATCGAAGCTCTTGTGGATATCGGGAAGAGTAAGGACTGAGCTGAAGTCAATCGTTGTTTGAGCTCCCGAAGCTCTCATCACAAGCAGAGGACCATACAAACTTCTTGTCCTTCTTAAGCAATTCGATCATCGGCTGCGATCTTGGAGAAGTTCTCGATAAAGCGCGATAGTAGCCCGCTAAACCAAGAAAACTCCGCACATCGTTGATCGACTTGGCTGGCCCCAAGATAGAACATCGCCGACTTTGCTGGGATCTACTGACTATTCCTCCAAATTGAAAGAACATGGCCCAAAAATGCCACTTCCTTCAACGAACTCACATTTGCCGAACTTCGTGATACAAATGATGCTCCATAACTTGCCCAAAACAATCTTCGATGCTCAAGATGCTCGCTTGATCTTGGAATAGATAAGAATGTCATCAATAAAACCACCACAAATTTGTCCAAATACTCCATGAATACGAATTCATAAGGTTCATGAACAACGCCGAGCATTGGTCAAACCGAAAGACATGACGGTGTACTCGCATGTGCCATAACGAGTAGTGAAAGCCATCTTCGAATATCCTCACCGATCCGGACTTGATGATAGCCCGATCTCGATCAATCTTGAGAACACCGAGCTCGCATAACCGGTCAAAAGATCATCAATGCGGGCGAGAGGATATTTGTTCTTCACCGCACTTCATTGAGAGGACGGTAGTCAACACACATACGCAAAGTCTTGTCCTTCTTCTTCACAAAGATCACCTGACAACCCCAAGGAGATGAACTGGACGGATGAAACCCTTTGCTTGGAGCTCACCAAGCCGCTTCTTCAATTCTTCTAGCTCATTGGGAGGCATCCGACACGGCGCCAAATCGGAGCGATGCAGGCAAGAACTCGATGGCAAACTCCGGATCTCGAACCGGAGGCATCCTGCAAATCTTCGTGAAAGACATCCACAAAGTCGATACTATGGGAACATCTTGAATTTGCAAGGCTGGCTTTGCTTCTAATGCACATAGACACGGCCCCTGGCCGTGGCGAAACCCGACTTGCTCACCCGAAGGGTCGGTAAGATAGACAATCTTCCCGCACAATCGATTTGCCCCAAGTGTTGGGACAACCAATCCATGCCAAGAATCACATCCAGCTCATTGAACCGAAAGCGAATAAGGTTTGCCAAAACCCCTCCTTGGACTATGATAGGAACATCACGACATAGATCGGCTCTCATTTCCGACCCGGAGCGGATGAGCGAAGGAACTCCCAAAGGAACACAAAGAAGACCACTAGCAGCAGCAAATGATCTTGAAATAAAAGAATGCGATGCTCCGTAATCAAATAATCTTGCAGCAGGGGCGAGAATTAACAAGAAGTATACCAATCACGACATCCGCGCCTCCGAGCCTCCTCACCGAAAGGTGGTTGACTCGACACGCCGCACTCGGGTCTTCAATAATCTTACGTCGCGGGTGATCGCTCCTCGCCGCGTCCTCCATTAGGACGAGGGCTCAACACTCGAGGGCGTGCATTCGCATAATGGCCCTTGTTGTGGCAATAAAACAAGTCACCTCGGCCCGGATTGCGGAGGCCGCTGTCTTGGATCGCAGCGCACGTGGTGGCTCACGCCTGCGGTGGGCGAGGAGCTGATGCAGATGGTCTCGCGCGGTGGAGCAAAAGAACGGGCCATCGGTGCCGCCCACCCGAGGACGAACGAGGCCGGTGTGAGTAGACCGATCGCGCTCCCATTTGCGCTTGCGGACTCGCCACGCTTTGCCTTATGCTCGCAACAATGGCCTTATCTACCAAGGCTCGAAAGTCCGAAAGTCCACAATGGATAGCTTGTCCTGCAGCTCCTGACAAGCCATCCATAAACTTCTCCCCGCTAGCCTCATCCGAGGCCACCTCTCCGAGCATAACGAGCCGGATGATTGAACTCGTGCAAGTACTCCGTCACGATTTGTGCCCTTGCTTGAGCGCGAGGAATTCTTTCTTTTTCACTTCATCGGGCCATCCGGGATGTGGGCCCGACGAAAAGCGACCAACTCCTCCCATGCGACCACATGGCTCCGCGGGTCGCATGGCGAGATAGTTCTCCCACCATGAGAGTGTCGCGCCTCGCCGGTGGGGCGCGAAGAGTGCCTTGTCCGCGCTCGCATCGAGCTATGTTGAGCTTCCGCCAACCATGCGCAGCCCAATCATCCGTGATCGAGAGGGTCCTCGTGAGCGGGAGAAAGTCGGCGGCGTGTACGGAGGAACTCGCAAGTCCCCGCGAGTCCGGTGGCCGCCACCACGGCAGGAGTGGAGGTATTCCTAGCAATAACCTCCAAGATGCGCGTCGTCCATGCGGTTTCGCTCGATCGAGCGAGAACCTCGACCATGGTTGGAGGAGGGGAAGCTCCTCATCATGACCACTGCCGATCGCACGCGCTCTCCGGCCATCCTGTTTCACTAAGACAAGTTAACAATAGCCGGAAAACACGAAGTCAATACCCACCGCAATTAACTTACTAACAAAGACAAAACAAGCACAAGACTTTTAAGTTACAAAACCAACCGACAAAGATCGGACACTTAGCAAACTCATACATATCTTACCCTTATGCCCCCACAAATTTTTAATTAAACTAATTTCTATGGTTCTCCCAAAGACCGATTCTACCAGGTATTAACTATCTTTTGATAGGAAAGAGAGAAACCAAGTTTCAAAACTTAAATTAGAGTAAGATGAGAGTAGAAAGCTAAGATAGGTAAGGAATAAAATCAGAATCGCCTAGGTTTTCATAAACCTTTTATAATTTGAAAATAAGACTTTCAAAATATCCTAAGGACTGCTATGCTTGGGTTACTACGGTCGAATGGCTCGATACCAACTTTGAGGACCCAGCTTATTTGGCTTGTAATGCTTAACCAACCACCGGTCCTAGCATCACAAATCAAATAAACCGATCCTCGAGATATGTATACTTCCTGAGCAATATACGCACCTCGTTACAAAATTAGACATCAACTCCATTCAAAACATAGAGTCCAAACATTACACTACAAACGGAAGATAAACAAATAGTAACAATATTACGGACATAGGCCGACGGTGCCACAAGATACACAAATAGACAAGAACGACAATGAAGCAAAAGTGCCATAAGATGCATATAAACAAAGCCAATCAGTGCCCTCAACCCACAAAGCATCGGACCGACCGCCAAGTCTAGTCGCCCAAGAAGCGGCAACACACTCACGTGTATGAGGACCCCGAGGCTCACCTTCTTCCTCTCGCAACAAA
This sequence comes from Ampelocalamus luodianensis, assembly GCA_036346255.1. Lineage (NCBI taxonomy): Eukaryota > Viridiplantae > Streptophyta > Magnoliopsida > Poales > Poaceae > Ampelocalamus > Ampelocalamus luodianensis. The sequence goes on along the minus strand of JAYEVH010000566.1, from coordinate 611,778 downwards.
AACATTAAGCAAAGCACCGAGTACAAAGATTGTCTTTGTACCCGCAAGACTGGCGTGTGAACTAATGCACTGCTCATAGACTACATGCAGCTTATTTGGTGGAGGTCATATGTTTCATTTGCATAAAGCCAACTTTATTTGCAATAATGTAATACATTTAAAGGCAAGTTTGCAATTCATTTTATCGTTGAAATAATCACAGATAAAGATAGATACAAGTAACCACCTAGAAGTGACTATCCCAATAGTCACCACAACATAGCACGAATTCCCAGTTCGTACCACCCGCAAGTTTTAATTTAAATGTTGTAGTCTAACTCTCGATAAGCTTACCCAAGCGTGTCCATCACCTAGGGCGAGGCTATTCGAATAGTTTTTAACCTGCAGGTGTACCATCGCATTCCACACCTCGCATCGCCTTTAAGCCAAAGCACACTTCCAAGGTATGCCGCACAGCTAAGTCCTACGAGACTGCTTCCAATATTGTGTATCAACTCGAGCCGCTCGTATGGATAGAAACCCATACGCTTACATGGTAAAGCCGAAAAGACAACTACCCACTCAGATAAAGCTTTTCTGACAACTACCATGCTCCCACCTCCGTCCCTCCCGCGACCTCCCGCGACCGGGACCAATACACGCCAAAGTACTAGGTCAAGAGAGGTCCCATACCCTCTAGTGTGGTTAGCACGAAATGCTCGATAACGAAACTCACAAGATGTTCGGTCCTTAATTGACCCGGCACCTTTCGATCACACCCAACAGATCACACCAATCTTACCATTGTGCCGCGTCTAAATCATTTTTGTTTTTGGTTTTAGTTTTGCAAGTAAGCATAGCAAAATGTGAAACATAAAGTTGTAGTAAATTTTGTGTGATCAAGGTTACCGACTAAAGTCGATAACCGCCCAGCTTCTCCGATACTAAGCATGTCTAAGCGGTGAAATCGTATCTACTAAGTGACAAGAAATCATCCAAATGATCTCTAATCACAGCAAATAACCTAGGCTCGGTAGTAGAGATCAATATTTGTCTACAGGATATGCAACTTCTGATTTAACTAATCCATTTTAACACAAATTAAGCAATGCATACATACAATTGAAACAAAATATTAGAATTTAAAGTACTTTGGGATTATCATGATCAAATCGCTTGCTCGGCCGCCGTTGCTCAATATGGTGCGGAGGATCGTCCTCGTGGTTGCCGCAAATATCGAAGCCTAACGATCGAACATAACAAAGAAATAAGAACGAATAACACCGACAAAACTCAAACATTCAACAACATCAAACAAGCCAAAACTCACACGCAGCCTAAGCATGAAATAACAGAATTTTAGAAACAGAGAACAAATCATTTTAAGTTATTAGCAATTTTCTATGAATTTTCTAAGCTAAAAACACAACAAGTCACTAGTTAATTACTTAACAAATTTTCATGAACAGAACCAGTGTATAAAATCTATCCTAATAGTTAGTATACTGAAAATGAAATTTCACAAATTGGGTTCATTTAATTTGGACAATTATTGGAAGAGATATGCATTTTCTAATTTAGAAGATACATAAGACATCATTTTATTAGCTAACAGATTTTTGCTACAGAGACATGGGTGAAGTTAATTTTATCAAATAGCACACTTAAAATGAAAATTAACAGCACTGGTTTCATACAATTTGGATAAAAATTGAATTAGTTATGCATTTTCTAAGTTTAAATGAATTAACAATTAACGTAAAACATATTACGTAAATACTAAAGCATTAAATCCTTTTCTACCGCGATCGAGAAGCCCTCACCATCGACAATGGCCCGGCGAACGCGGACCAGACAACAAGACTCGCCTAAAGTGACGTCGAAGGCGTATTCAAAGAATACGTCTTCGGCTCACTAAGGTGCAAACCCAAAACACCCTCACAGAGAAATACGCTTCCCATCAGAGAAAACGCATAACCAGAACTACACAAACCTAACTGACAACATGGACCCACATGGTAGTGACTCAGAGAACAAATAACGGGCTGGATTAAAGGATTTCTAAACGCGATTATCCAAAGAGGGCCCACAAATCGTAGACTCAAAGCGGATATGATTAGAGTTAAACTAATCTTCACCGGCGGTTCACCGCGAGCACGCACGCGCGATGGCGCCGCACAACCGATCTTGCAAACCGGGAGGTTTCGGCGAAAGAGTGGTACCTTCGGTTCGCAGGACCTAGCGAACTCGACGACGGTGACGCGGACCACGAGGATGCCGCGGCGAAATGGCGCGAACGGAGGCGAGAAGAAAGTGCGCGCGCGCGAGAGGACGCTACTGAGCGACGAAGCTTCGGGAAGGAGCTCTCGAGATCGCGAGACACCAGAACGATAAGCCCACGATCTTGATGATGGAGGAGGACGGTGGCGCCGAATTGACACGGCGCGCTACCGAGTTTGGAGAAGAAAGCGACGCACAGCCTCGGTGATGCACCAAAGAGCGAAACAAGGTCCCGGTTAGACTCGGACGCTGATGCGATCCTAAGGGACCAAGTGACGAAACCGAAACTCACCGAGCGCCAATAAGCTTGCAGAGCCGAGATCACCGAGGCGGAGACGGCGGCGGCTCGGATGATTCACCGGGTGCTACGAGCTCGAACGGGCAAAATGGATGCGGCGAGGAGAGTGGATCACGCCGGTGCGGTCTCGGGCTCGAGGCGGCGCTAACACGGCGGCGTTGCTCTCGGTTCTTCTCGGCCGGAAGGAAATTTGGGCGAGAAAACGCGAGAATGGACGCGAAGGGTAGTGGATGGGCCCGAGGGTAGATGAGATCCCGCGATGCTTCACGGCCGACACGAGGACAAAAGGTGGCGGCGGCGAGGACGTGGCAAGCATGCGCGCACGCCGTGAGCTTCGTGAGGTGCGGAGAAGACGAGGTCGATGCTGACAGGTGGGACCCACATGTCAGCGACAGAGCAAAGCGGTGCGAGCCAGAGGTTCTACTCGATCGGAAAGATGCTGACCGTTGGATCTGAGATGGACGGTCGAGATTGATGTATGCATTCGGACAGGTCGGTTGCGCATGCGACGTGGATCGTTCGATTTGCATCGGACGGTCGCGATCAATTGGACTCGGCGGTGCGCTTAGTTGACGACCGACCAACTAAGTGTGCGAGTCGGACGCGAGCCTGAGTTGGGTTCGGGCACGAGGAACAGTACTTTTAGAATTTGATTTAAAAGACAGAGAAGGTTTGGGGAATTTTTAGAGATAGCTCCAGGGCTCCAAAAATTCTGAAATTTTTATGGTAGATACTTTGGGAAGAGAACAACACCTCATAAATTTTCCAGAACTTTTTATGCACTGCATTGTTCTGGAGAAAATTCACAAGCTGTTGAACTAGGGTTTGACCAGATTTCTAAACTGGTTTGACTTGGCCATTTGAAATACCAAATAAAATCTAAAAATTGTGAAATAATTCAGAGAGGTAGATAGGATGATCAAGATGATAGGAAAAATAATTTCAGAGGACGATCACAAGTTTGAAAGCTAAGAATTTGCTGACAACAATTTCCATTCACAAGAATTTAATTCTAGAAAATGGAAATTGCTAGGGAAAATTTGGAAAACTTCCAAATGATTTGAAGAGACAACAAAAGTTTTTATTCCTCCTCAAAACTTTACATTTGAAATTCAAACCCTAAGTTAGGGCTGTTACAAGAACAAAACAAATGGATCGCCTAATTCTCTCTCAAAGTCCTCGCATGAACTCTGGTGTCGAAAGAACAAGCAATAGCTATGTTTCAATCTTATGCATAAACTGGTCTACCTCTATGGTGCGCCATGGGGGTTTATATAGCCTCCCACGCAAGCACAAAACTCGGATGAACAAGAACCGAGTGCTACAAGAATCCGAGTCCGACACTGCTCATTGCTACAGATCCGAGTCCGACATCGTTCACGTGAACATAATCCGATTCAAAAACGACCTACTTTAATTTGGAAATTTAAACTAGTCTCCTCTCTTCCCCTTGTATTATGAGCTTTCCTTCTCTTAGCTTGCGAATTTGTTCGATACACTTGATGCTTCTTTTGATGCCAATGTAACCCTTGTTGGCCACATGTGTTTCTCCTCCATGAATTTGTTCCCGCCTCCCTCTCCTCCAAAGGCTTCACAATGTTCAAACCTGAGAATGCACAAAACATTTGCATGAGGTAATACCCAATTCTCATCAATGACAATAGAAGATTCATTAAGAAACAAAAGCACTGTTGATTTAGAAGTTTAGCTCTTGCTCGTCGCTGGACCAATATGCACTTCATACTTGAATTATTTGTAGCGCCATGTATGGCGCCCACCTCGATATGTGTATGACCACCAATAGGGAAAGATGTATAAGTGTTAGGGATGCCCTCATCATCCTCCCCTCTTGAAAAGGCGCGCCCTCGACGCTAGATCATCACCACCAAAGAAAGGTGATAAATCAGCAACATTGAAAGTAGAGCTCACGCCATAGTCATCGCCGAAAGCTCTATCTTGTAGGCATTGTCGTTGATCTTCTCAAGCACCTTGAAAGGTCCATCACCTCGTGGCAGCAATTTAGACTTGCGGCGCTCGAAAACGATCATTGCGGTAGTGCACCCAAACCAAATCACCGGTTGAAAAATCATCTTCTTTCGCTTATTCGCCTTCTCAAAGATAGGACTTGACCTTGCGCTCTATCTCCTCTTTTGTTTTGAGATGCAATTTCTTCACATACTCACCGCTGGACGCCTCCATGTGAACACGGTGTTGACTTGAAGCGGCAGCAAATCAAGTGGCGTAAAGGGTTTGAAGCCATACACCACCTCAAAAGGACACAATCGTAGTGGAGTGCACACGATTATAAGCGAATTCCACGTGCGGCAAACAATCCTCCCACTCGCAGATTCTTCTTGATCATGGTCCAAGTAGCATCGAAAGTGTGCGGTTCACCACCTCGCTTTGACCATCGGTTTGGGGATGACAAGTTGTGCCGAATAACAACTTCGCCCCATTTTACCCCAAAGCGCCTTCCGTAGTAGCTCATGAACTTCACATCGCGATCGGACACAATAGTGCGTGGCACACCATGTAGCCTCACAATCTCCCGAAAAACAAGTTAGCAATATGCGACGCGATCGCCGCTCTTGTGGCACGGAATAAAGTGTGCCATCTTCAAAAACGATCCACAACGACAAAAACAGAATCGCTCCCCTTTAGTTCTAGGCGGTCCTAAAACAAAATCCATACTAATATCCTCCCATGGTGCATTGGGAACAGGTAGAGGTATACAAACCATGTGGATTCAACTTCGATTTCGCTTTGTGGCAAGTAATGCATCGCTGCACATACCTCTCCACATCTCGCCTCATCTTAGGCCAATAAAAGTGACCGCCAAAGATAGACAACGCCTTCTCACGCCCAAAATGTCCCATCAATCCACCGCATGTGATTCCTGCAGAATAGCAAACGCACGGAGGATTCTCGAACGCATAATTTGTTAGTGCGAAACAAAAACCCATCATGGATGTGAAATTTATCCCAACCTTTTTCCTCTTTGCAATGTGCATAGGAACGGAAAAATCATGGTCATGAGCATATAAATCACGCAAACTCTCTAAACAAGGAACTTGCACTCCTAATTGAGTTAAAAGCACACTTTTCCTAGAAAGAGCATCAGCGACCACATTTTCCTTTCCCTTCTTGTATTTCACAATGTAAGGAAACGACTCAATGAATTCAACCCATTTGGCATGTCTACGGTTCAGATTTGCTTGACCTTTTAAATACTTCAATGCCTCATGATCAGAATGAATAATAAACTCTTTAGGCCATAAATAATGTTGCCAAGTTTCTAATGCACGCACCAACGCATAAAGCTCTTTGTCATAGACCTGATAATTCAATTGAGCACCATTCGCTTTCTCACTAAAATAAGCTACCGGTCTACCCTCTGCATTAAAACACCACCAATACCCAATCCACTAGCATCGCACTCAATTTCAAAAATTTTAGTGAAATCGTAAAACAAGCAACGGTGCTTCACTAAGCGCTTTCTTAAGTTCAGCAAAAGCATTGTCTTGCGCTACCCCCACACAAATTCAACAAATTTCTTAGTAAGTTCATTCAAAGGCAGCGATGGTGCTAAAATCCTTCACAAAGCGCCGATAAAAACCAATGAGACCATGAAAACTTCTAACTGACTTACGCTCATAGGAGTTGGCCAATTTTTAATCGCTTCAATTTTAGACTCATCTACTTCAACTCCTCAGTGCGTAAACAACATAGCCCAAAAAGATGACACGATCTTTGCAAAAGTGCACTTCTAAGTTACCAAATAACCTAGCCTCACGCAAAACTTGTAGAACTTGTCTAAGATGGTCTATGTGGTCGATTGCATGATCAGAATCGAATATCATCAAAGTACACAACCACAAATTTACCAATGAAATGCCTTAAAACATGATTCATTAAGCGCATGAATGTACTAGGTGCATTAGTTAAACCAAAAGGCATGACTAACCACTCATACAACCCAAATTTTGTTTTAAATGCTGTTTTCCATTCATCCCCTTGATGCATCCTAATTTGATGGTAACCATCACAAATCTATCTTAGAGAAAATAATAAACACCACTCAATTGCGTCTAGCATATCATCTAAGCGAGGTATAGGATGACGATATCGAATTGTGATATTATTAATCGCCGACAATCTACGCACATACGCCATGAACCATCTTTCTTAGGAACTAAAATAACAGAACAAAGACAAGGGCTTAAACTTTCACGTACATACCCTTTGGAGAGAAGCTCTTGTACTTGTTTCGAATTTCCTTTGTTTCCTCGTGATTGGTGCGATGCGGTGGTCGGTTCGCAACGATTTAACTCGAATCAAATCGATCTTATGTTCTATCCCACGAATTGGTGGTAGCCCACTGGTAACTCGTCTGAAAGACATCGCGAAGTCCCGCAAAAGACAAGCAACACCACTAGGAAGAGAAGACAAGTCGTTAGTCGAAAGCAAGGCGCCTTTGTACATCGACAAAGTGCACTAAATTGGGATCTTCGCTGAATTGTCTCATCTCCGATTTGGTTGCTAACATCACTAAATTCTTCTCTTTGGTAGTCTCAACGTGCATCTCAATTTTCTCGCATTGAAGAATTCACAACTGCTGCGGTAAGCGGCTTCAAGATGATATCCATATTGTTCCATCGAAATGTGTAGCGATTTGTACGCCTATCGTGAATAGCGAACGGTCATATTGCCATGGCCGCCCCAAGAGCAAGTGACACACCGTCATAGGCACAACGTCGCAGTCCACGATATCGCTGTACTTCCCAATAGAAAATGTCACTCGCACCATGTAGTTCACCTTCACTTCCTCTTTGTCGCCAACCATTGCACATGATAAGGACGTGGATGTGGCAAGTACTTCAAACCCAACTTATGACACATATCCTTGCTAGCCAAATTGTGACAACTTCCGCCATCAATGATCACTTTGCGACCTTACCCTTATCAAGCTTCGCCCAAGTCTCAAACAAATTGCACCATTGCTCGAGTGACGGCGATGGCATCACACTAAGCACCTTGGGCGCAAACAATGGAATACCGCCGTTGTTAGGAAACTCAGGATCACACTCACATTGTTCGATGTCATCGCAGTAAGACCGGCCGCGATCAAAGCGACTCGTCATCACTAGTCAAACATAACCGCCATCCTCGGTGATAAGCATAGTTCGACATTTGGGCAAATCCCTCCAAAATGGCCAACACCCTTGCACTTGTGGCAAATGATGTCACGTGAACGCCCCGTTGACCCCAAAGACGAGGTCGCACTAGCAGCGGGCGCCGCAGTCGACGCGCCGTCTTTGTACTTCCACTTTCTTACTTGCGGAGCTGCGCATTGCCGAATTACTTCGCCGGAGTGCCCTTGTTTGGTCGGTCGTTGTTATATGGCTGTCCCGGATCGGTCAAGAACGTGAACGGACAGCCAACCGCGCGTCTTCAATCACTTGGCGCCGGCCGCGCGTGCTTGGTGCAACAACTCAATCATGTCATTGTAGGGATGGTGATTGACAATGCGCTGATAAGATGATTCATGCCACGAGAAATCTCGCCATGGTCTGTTTCTTCATTCTCGCAGACATCCGCATGTATCATGATAGTCTCCATTTCTTATGATATTCATCAATCGATCTCATACCTTGTCGCACTGCCAACTTCTCAAATAGGGAACGCTTGTAGTGGCGAGGTACAAAGCGTGCCGCAAATGCCGCTTTCATCCGCTCCGTGTGATAATCGGCAACTCATGGCGCCCATGCGCTACGGATGAACTGCTCCCACCAAGCCATTGGACGCAAGCAACGACTTCTTCTCATTGGAATAGTTGTTCATCCGAAACAACTTATCAACTTTCAGCTCCCAAGTGAGGTAGTGTTCCACATCCGTACCACCGAAAATATAGGAAGAGTAAATTTGGGCTTAGCGACAAAATCGCCTGCCGCCGCGGTCGACGCCGCACGCTTGTTGCGATGGTGGCGCCGGTCGGTCATCGTAGTCGCCGATGGGGAAATCATCATCCCATTGCTCGCCTCATCGCCCAACTACAAGGTGCACGATGCACACCTCTCCGTGGACACCCTATGGTGCGCTCCACCGCCGCTGCTGCCTCGCCACGCCCATGTGCTTGAGGGCGTGTTGCGGCGCCATCCCGACGCTTACGGCACCGCCATGCGACGCGCTGCCGTTGTCGCCGCTCCTCATCCACACGAATAGCACGCTCCTCCCGGGTCTCAATGTGCAAAACGGCCGGAGGGCGTGCACACTCGTGTCATCAACTTGCGCACTTCACGAAGATTGTGTTGTGCGAACATGGCGCGTAGCTCCGGAAGTTATGGTTGATGGTCGACGCACTCTGTGACCTCCTCCCGAGGGTGTTCATCCCACCAACTTCCCGAGTTCATCGCGCACGCCATTGTCACCATCTTGAAGTTGTTTTTGCAAGATCTCGCGCAACCGAGTGTACTGGCCCACGTAACCGGTGCCTCCGGATTAGGTGGATCCTCCTCGTGACTGACATGGCAACAACTCACAAACAAGAAACGAGGTTATATCCGGTTAGTAAAACAAAAGCGCTCTCTACTACACTCGCAACTCACCGCCCTAAAAACAAGACAAGCTTACTGCTCCAAAGTGAATCAAGGACGGCAAATCGACAGCCAGACAAATGAGCGACCTTAACCCGTAATGTATGAGCGTAACCAAGAGCAAGGGAGTACACAAACGGTGTAGGTGGAGCTCGGACAGTATGTGTATATCCTATGCAACTGATATTCAAGGTATTGTAAAGCTAAGTAATGATCCAAGCTAGAGTATTTTGCCTATGTGCTGATCCAAAAGGTTTAAGCGAAGTGTATGAACGCACAAACAAAGATAAATATGACTTAATGCAAACAAAGGAATGAGCTAGTGAGAGACAAACTGAAATTGAGATGAAAACTAGCTCTTTTTGCACCAAGTACTATGAGAGACGCTAGCCAATTGCAAAGATATCAATGTTAGGGCACAAGATTGCTCAAATAGATTAAATACACAATCTGAAATTGTGGACTAAGGTTTACTCTTCCCAATTTCTGCCAGCCCTTTTGTTTGTTTTTTTCTCAAAACCGCATGAACAAAGCTCTTCGCCTTCTGGCTATTAAGGAAACCGAAAGGAAAAATTTGGTATTGGTATTTATGGTTTGATCTTTTGTTTTTTTAATACCTTTTCAAGCCGTGGCTTTTTCTTGTAACCGCCGCCTTTTCCTCTTTTCTTATTGCAATGGCCGAAATAGGGTTTGCTCCTCTTGATTGCACAAGTCTCACAATTCAACAACGTAAATAAACCAAAGAACAGCCCTAGTGCAATGTACAAAAGCTAGTCTCAAGGATGAAAGGATATAAGTGAAGCTCAAGAAACCCAAAGTGTTTGATCCACTATCTTTTTGGGTGCTAATTGAGGAGTTCAATCAGCAATTTGGTACGGTTTATGTGAACACAACGATTAAGCAACGCAAAAGGAACACATGGATCAAAGACTAAAAACAAAAACTCTAATGGATGAAAACTTAACTAAACGCACAAGAAATAACAGATTAAACTACGGTTTGGTATTGCAATTTTCGGTTTATTGGACGATAGGATAGAAAACGAATCTAACTACGGGTAAAGAAATTCTCACCGAGTAAACCTAGAATCGATACCATATGATACGGGAGGCCCGATCTTCTCGGTGAGGAACCGTGGATAGTTGATGCGAAGAGACGATGTCGCTAGCTGAACACTCGCGTCAATGCACGAACCCTCAACTCTTCTGAATACGCCCAAAACACACCGTAGTTGTTCGTCGCGAGACCACGAACGCATTTAACGCCAAGTCCCCAATTCCCAATGGAACGACGCCTTGACCTTGGATTGCGTAACAAAACAAATGGATCGCCTAATTCTCTCTCAAAGTCCTCGCATGAACTCGTGTCGAAAGAACAAGCAATAGCTATGTTTCAATCTTATGCATAAACCGGTCTACCTCTATGGTGCGCCATGGGGGTTTATATAGCCTCCCACGCAAGCACAAAACTCGGATGAACAAGAACCGAGTGCTACAAGAATCCGAGTCCGACACTGCTCATTGCTACAATGACTGAGTCCGACATCGCTCACATGAACAAGAATCCGATTCAAAAAAACGACCTACTTTAATTTGGAAATTTAAACTAGTCTCCTCTCGATTCCCTTGTATTGTGAGCTTTCCTTCTCTTAGCTTGCGAATTTGTTCGATACACTTGATGCTTCTTTTGATGCCAATGTAACCCTTGTTGGCTACATGTGTTTCTCCTCCATGAATTTGTTCCGCCTCCTCTCCTCCAAAGGCTTCACAATGTTCAAACTCGAGAATGCACAAAACATTTGCATGAGGTAATACCCAATTCTCATCAATGACAATAGAAGATTCATTAAGAAACAAAAGCACTGTTGATTTAGAAGTTTAGCTCTTGCTCTCGCCAAGGGACCAATATGCACTTCAGACTTGAATTATTTGTAGGCCATGTATGGCGCCCACCTCGATGTGTATGACCACCAATAGGGAAAGATGTATAAGCGTTAGGATGCCTCATCACGCTTGTTCCAACTTCCGAACTACCTAATCTCGGGGCGAGATTCTGTTTAAGTGGGTAAGGTTTTGTAATAGCCCAAAATCCTTAAGTTGGATTAGTTACGCATCTACTGTGCATTTATGAAATTTTGGACCTTTTTAAAACTTTTTGTTGCTAAACAAGTAGGCTACAACCTGGTTTTTCAAAACCTGGAAATGAAAATTTTCAAAAAAAATAAAAGTTTTTCAAGAGTTTGAAAACTTAGTTCAGAGTAGGGTATAAAACCTTATGTTGAAATTCCATGTTTTTTAAATACTAGGATTTTAAACCTAGAATCCATTACTCCTTCTCCCTTTCAAAAGGTCAAATTGAAACTTAAGCAAGACTAATAAGGTTCCCAATATGGGAATACTTTAGTTGGATTCTATCTGCTCTCATATTGCTGTTTGGATCTTCTGAAATTTTGAAGATTATTTGGTTCCTTGTTTATTTGCATGTTCAAATTCGAATTTGAAGTTAAGATACAAACAAAACATGTGAACAAAGGTTCTGGATGTATTTTTCCTGTGTTTTGTAACACCTTATAAACTCACCTTCAAAAGTTCACAAATTCTAGAAATAATTTGCTATTTTAAAACTAAG